>JMSH01000003.1:132740-296095 GCA_000712465.1 Huntiella moniliformis | reverse complement strand
CACAAACTATCTTCTATTCTTTGTCTATACCTTTTTTCTTATTCTGCGCCAATTTATCGCCTGTCTGTCTGGTTGTCAGTCCACATCTTATGCAGCTCATTCACAGCCGAGGTGTACACCCATACATTCGCCAACCATGCTGCGATACGACGTCTGGACCCGAATTGTCGGTGACAGGCTTTTCTCCATGACCCCAGTCAGTGCATCGCCATGTTCGCAATACCACGAATATGCACGGCTTTTGCATAGTCTGGGCACTAAAGGGTCGTCCGGACGAAGCACTTCTTAGTGCTGTTGGATTGAGGGCGGTGTTTTTTTTTTAGTGATCTCGCTATGAATGCGATTCATCACTATGCGTAGACTTTGACTTTGGTCATGTCTTTTTTCCTACACTTTTTCTTTTCCTTTACGTTTGCATTTTTGCATCTTTAGCCTTGTCATTTACATGTTTGCTTTTCGTTGTTTGTTTAGCCCGTTTTCCTTTTCAATTTCCTATTATATGCTTTGTAAATTTAGTGTTCAGACCAAATTAAAATATACCCTATACTTTTTTCTTCAGTCAAGTTCCCTTGACAGTGTCACGTGCACATGTATGTACAAACATTCAACATGACAATCACATAAGCCAAGGTAGGTTGTTTTACAAATGTTTTTTCTTTTCTTTTTAAATATCAGGATGCATCGAGACGAACAATGTAGCTGACCAACTAGGAAAGATACCACATGGTAGGAAAACTAGAAACAAGTCATTAAAGGGTCGATACAATCTTCATAATCGTCAAGGCTCTTATGCCAAGCAGTGCTCATGCCGCATTCCCGACTCTGCAACACTAACTGGCCCAAGCCAAAGCCACCTGCGTTAAGATGGGATCAACCACCATCCAACGGGGCCAAACCAACAACAGACGCCAACAAAAACAAAACACCACAACAGTAAAAAAACAGGTATTAAAAAGGTGGAGTGTCAAGATATCGACAAGAAGCACCGGCTCTTGGGAGGAAAACCGGAGCTGTCTGGGTCTGTGTCGATATCAAGAAAGTCCGATAATGAAAAAGGGGAACAAGAAGGGAACACGAAAAAGAAACAGAAAAAGAACATACAACAGACAGCGGCGATCGACATGTGTCAATAACTTCAATGTCTGATCGACGTCAATCATCTCCGACACATCTATTTTTGTTGCTGTCTTTTTTACTCCAGCCCTGATTAGACACAGAGAAAGCTGGAAACAAAAAGAAAGAAAACGAGACAAACAACCAATTCGTCTATTGCGACTTCTTGGTGTCTGGAGGACCATACGAACGGTCATCACTACCCTCAACTTCCTTGACAATATCGGACACTTCCTTGGCCTCCTTTTGGAAGGTCTTCTTGGTCATTCTGGTTTCCTTCTCAAACATGTAAGCCTCAGGACGTCTGTAGGTACCACCAAGACGATCGAAGCAGGTGAAGAACTGGCCATAGTTGACTTCGAACTTGGAGTGATGCAGGGAGTGGCAGGCAGCACCGTTGACAATTGGGTTATCAGTGAGGTACTCGCCATCGTGGATCATGATAGTCCAGAAGTTCACAAAGACGAACAACAAGACATAGGCCATCTTTTGGAGAGGGAAAATGAAAGGGAAGATGTGGTATGGCAACGACTGAGCCCAGCCATCGACGGGGTGGAAGGCATGCGAAGCAAAAGGCGTGGGCATGATCCACTTGTGGTGAGGCTTATGAAGGTGCTTGTACACACGGGGGTGGTGCAACCAGCGGTGAATCCAGTAAATCCAAAAGTCAGTGAAGATCAGGAAAGCTGGGAACTGAAGCCAATTGTAGAGCGCGAATGGAGCCTCTTCAAAGGTGTCGTATAAGTGACCATAGCCCTTGACCTCGGCAATGAAGAATGGAACGGTCAGGGTGGCCATGAGGGGCAGGGCAGAATTAGCCTGCTTTATCTCAAGCTTAATCTGGTTCTTGAGGAAGCGAGGATGGTTAAAGGTACGCTTGTCGAAGATGAAAACGTAGGAGAGCGAAGCAAAGACAAAGTACAGAAGTACACCGAAGATCCTATAGGACAGACACACGCACATGTTAGTTTCTGAGACAATTGACATGCATGTCATGGCTACAACTTACCAGGTAATCAGGTACAGAGTAATGGCCTGGCGCGTGGTGTTATCGCGCGTCCATTGACTCTGATAGGCGGCATCTGACGGCGGAAGTGGCAGATAGGCCGTAGCAGGCTTGTACTCCCAAGTTGTGAAAGGAGTAGACAAGTTTGTCTTGTCTGGAAAGTCATAATGAGGCTGACGCGCGGGGTATGCCCAAGCATAAATATGGTCGGCAATGAGATAATCTGTAATCTCAAGAACGACATCCATCTTGAAGTATATGTGGGCGCCGAAACGCGGAACAACAAGAACGAGGATGTGGGGTGCCTTTTTTTGGCTGTGGACGAAGAGTGAGCGATAGTTCGCGCAAGCACAAATAAAAAGGGCAAGTATTATAGAGGTCGACCTTGATCAGACGAATCGGTGACTTCGTATAGAGTTGTCGAGTGGACTTTTTTTTGGCTGGTGATCGGACGTATGTCTCTCTCTTTTTTTCGTGGTTATTTGGGTGTAAAGAGATGTGAGAGATGGAGAAGCTGGGAAGCTGGATTAAACGAGATCCTAACGAGATCTGGGAGAAGACGGATCTTTATGGGACACAGCGTCAGACGTCTGAGAAGAAGAACAGGTTTAGCTGGGAAGTTAGAGGGGATAAAAGGTCGAACCATGCAAGAAAAAAAACCAGGAAAGGAAGGGTCAAATCAAACTGACTGGGGTATACCTTTTGGAGTAGTTTTTTTTTGTTTTTTTTGTTTGTTGTTTCTACTTGTAGAAGGGAAGTTGTAGGATAAGTTACAGTCTCTACAATTTTCACATAGCTTACAGCAAAGTAAGAATGGAAACTTTGTTTTAAATGGTGGCAACCAGTTGCGTCATGATGATAATCTTTGACATCTACTAACGCACTATCCTTTTTCACTAAACCCGAAATTCACGAATAATCTCGGGATTAACAACTTCCAGAAACGCCATTCCAGTCAAGGGCGTAGGTCCTACATGCAAGGTCCACAAGTCCAAGGAAGAAACTAAAAAAGAAAAAAAATACATACAAATGGCCTGACTTGAGGAACCTGCCATGTTGGTTGACAGGACTTGTGTGTTTTTAACGGTTCCTCAGGGGCAGTATCTTTTCTTTTTTGTGATTGCTGATAGGATGAGAAACTACGAACGCGAATAAGAGGTTTAAGAAGGTACCACAGGAACCATCTGATGAGTGTGGTGGCACATAACTTAGATTATGGTGTGAGGTTTTTCCATTTTTTTGGTAGGCGATGACCTCTCTTCTACTTTTGTGGTAAGTCCATAAACTAAAGCCATGTTATACCCCCACGGACCAAGTGCCAAGTCCCAGATCCATAACAAAACGCAGTAAAAAAACAAAGCAAGTCTTTACATTTTCCTCGTTGACTTGTTAACTGCCGGTTACTGAAGAAAAAAGACCTCCTCCACTTTTTCCTAGGTATCTACAACCGAATAAATTCCGCTATATGGTAATTCCATCTGATAAGCTAGTAGCTGGTTCGGGGTCCACCAATAGTCCGTCCATCATCATCCGTCACCATGCGGGCAGGATATACTGAGACCGCCTATATTGTAACCTTGTAAAGAAAGCTCCCAGAACAGAAGGCGGAATGAACATATCTTTTTTTTCTTGTTCCCGGGTACATACCAACCTCATCGTTACTTCCTCGGCCGATGCCCGTCCTACCATGGGCTGATTTTCTTAAAGCCGTCGTAGGACCCCGCCGGACAGCGCCCTTAGTTAAAAAAGGGAACACGGGTCGCGCGCGAGTGGACGAACGAACTGTGAATTGAATATGCTCAAGTAATTGACAGGTTCAAGCCAGGCAGATAAGTGGGTGCAGGGGATAATAGGCTATGCTAACGCCTGTTCGGTAACTCAGGCCGGCCAATTCGCAGTCGCTTAAGCACCGCTACATGTCTCTTAGTTGCGCAATCCATGTCGCTTTAGAGGGGAGGAAGTGACGAAACTATGACATTGTAGGTTGGTTGGTCGCCCTATGTCACCGTTTTTATTTAGATGTAATGTATTTAAAGTGAAAGAAGAAAAGTAAATATATATACAGTTAAGTCTGCCCCTTTTCTAACTCACCAGTCAACGACGCATGATATCCTCTCTTTCAATATGTACATACAATGTAAACGCCGACTCTATACGCCCTGACTGACAATTGTCCAATCCATTAAATCCCGTCAAAACCCCCTGTAGTAGTCTGACGTAATAATGGTTTCCGGCGGGCTTCCCTTCTAAAGCCCAGTGACGCACGCCATCAGTGCACTAAACTAGCTAGTAACCCGCCACAAAAACCGACGTAAACCCTTCTATAATCTGGACGTTATTATCCCGTCCGGTTACGAGTACGAATACCTGTTTGTACAAAGTGCCCTATTTGTATGGTTACTTCAAGACATAGACCATAACTATCACGCGGTCAAGTTATCTCGACACTTTAAATACCAATGAACCAAGAAGCCATCATAATCATCATCTTCTTCTTCTTCACCATCCATACTTCCCAATCTTCCTCCCCTTAACCTGTCTCCAGACTTTTGCTCAAAACACCAACCCTCTCCACCCCCAAAATTCCTTATCAGATCTTTTTTCACAAACATCACCAAATCCCATACCCCTGATTCCATGTGTGTTGTATCTTCTTCTCTCAATCCCACGAAAACTCCCCACAAAACCCCCGCCCCACCATCTCCAATTGAACCCCGTAAATGCCAAGTAAGCTTGTATCTCCAAAGTATTAACAAAAAGAACCCTATGAATACCGTGATGGCTGCACCTTAATTAAAATATCCGTCATCCGTCGGCTACGTATCCTGCCCCGATTCACTTTTTTCTCTGGTAGGGATTATGGATTCTTATAATGTCACCTTGTTCTGACGAGTATATTCGGAACATTTGAGCCGAGTTTGGGATCGAAGCCAGAATACAATAAACAAGGTTCTCAAATCAATTATAGATAGGGTTCCACTTGCTTGAACTGTAAACCCAAAATACGACCGGGACATACATATAACATACTGTGTTATACCTACTCTCATCTTCTCTTATTATTTCTTTCCCTTCACAAATCACATTGTCACATGTCAACCATTTTTAAAAAAGACTGTCACTACAATTCCATTATGAACAATTCCAATTCAAAAAAGGACCAAAAAAACGATAGCACCATATTCCAAGAGCAAACCCACGAGGCTAGACAAACACTTCCCGAACCAAAAAGAAATAAACAAACTCTAGGCCACATTGGTTCATGGCCCAACTTGTTGACCACCCAGAAACCTATACTACACGAGTCTAGATATCCGGGAAGCACAATCCCAAACAAAAAACAGACCCAAAAGCAAAACACATTTTGGTGGCACTTGTTACGTCTACACCGCTGCCACCATTGATTGACCTCCTCAAATCTTACTTCCACACATACACGAACCAAATCATTGCGTTTAAGCAATGTTCCGGTAAGTCCAGATCCGGGCTCTCATATCGCCCGAACCAGTGGCAAAGTACGTACCAGTGGGACTGGGAGCAACTGAGATGACCGAGTTCTTATGACCTTGAAGCATGAGCTGCGTGGCTCCAGTGCGAGGGTCCCAAAACTGGACACCACGGTCCTTGGAACCAGACATGACCCAAAGACCGTCAGGAGTGAAAGCAACCGACAAGACGAAATCTCTGTGTCCCTCAAAGGTCTTGGTGCAACGCCCGCCCTTAGGTCCGGGATTTGATGTACCGCGGGGAGCATTGAGTTCCCACATCTTGATAGTCTTATCCAGGGAACCAGAGACCAGATCTTTTCCATTAGGCGAGAATGCCACAGAGTACACACTGTCCTTGTGACCATCAGGACCTTCAAGACGCTCAAGGAGATATCCTTGGTGAATGTCCCACACACGGACACTCTTATCCAAAGAACCAGCTGCAACATACTTGGTATCAGGAGAGATAGCGACAGTTGTTACACCATCTTCTATAGTAAGAGTAAAAGTGTTGGTACCATTCTCGATATCCCACAGACGAACCGTTCTATCACCACTGCCGGAAGCGATTGTGCGTCCATCACGAGCGAAGTCGAGTGAGTAAATGTCCTGTTCGTGCCCAGAGAACGTGTTGCGAATAGTACGGGCGGCAATATCCCAAACACGAATGAGCTTATCTTCAGCACCAGTGGCAAGGTAACGACCATCAGGACTAAAGCAGACACTGCGAATGTACAGATCTCCAGCAACATCTGCCGTAGGATCCTCCAAAACGCAAATCTTCTCACCACTCTGAACGTCGAAAATTTGAGCAGAGCGGTTGCAACCAGTGGCAATAAACTTGCCATCATGACTGAAGCGAACACAGCAAACCACACTCTCGTGAACCAAAGTGTGCTGAAGGTCAACATCGAGTTGACGGGGAACGGCGTCGTTGAAGACGCAGAGCCAGTCATGGCCCGACTTCTTGAGAGAAGGAGGCAGACGATCGGGGTCAACCTCCAGACTGCTGGGACCCTGAGGGGGTCTAGGGCCGAGACGAGCATGGTCGGGAGTGGGATGCGATACCTGCGGCGACTGCGTGGAACCGGGGAAAGGCATAGGGTTGCTGATCTGGGGAGTAGCAGGACCAGCGGGCTGAGGGGGACGGCCCATACCGCGACCACGAGGACCGGGAGAAGCAGTAGACTGCGGGGGCTGGGGACCCATTACGCTGCCGATAGGAGCCTGGGTGTACGCGCCCTGTTGGAATGGGGGCTGCTGAGAAGCTCCCGGGGGTGGCGGGGGAGCAGGAAGACCGGGAGGGCCGGGAGGCATTTGACCGTGACCCATCTGATCAGGCTGCTGAGGTTGTTGCTGCTGGGGAGGAGGCGCCAAACCAGCCTGGCCGGCACCAGACATGATACCATTGAAAATGCCGCTACCGCCACTGATGGCCGGGGGCTGTTGAACTGGGTGAGGGGGCGGGCCGCCGACGCCGCCCTGGGGACCGCCGCGCGCACCTTCGAGTTGCCGCCGGAGATGGTTGATTTCTTCCTCGTACCTAGTGAAGGAGATTGACTGTCAGTACTGCTGTATGATGACATATGCAAGTAAGGAGATGCCAGTATTACTCACTTTTGCTTAAGCGTCATATGGGTCTGTTCCATTGAGTAAACCTTTTCCCGAATCAATTGGAGTTCGGTGACCTGGGATTGAACTGATGCAAAATAACATGGTTAGCTAATGAATACGTTTGTCACGAGTCGGATCGCCGAGATTTCAGATTCTAACTGAGGAACATAGACATACTTTGGTGCTCATAGTTTTCGCCAGATCTTATCTGTGACTCGTACTCAGAGCGCAACTGGTCCAACAACTCGTTAAAACGGTTGTTAGGCGGACCAGCCGGCATACGCGGCGCATGCTGAGGGTACATCGACATGGCGAGATAAATTGATGGTGTGATTCGCAGAGCAATGTAGATGGGTGTTTGTTAGGCGCAAGGCTGAGTGACGAAATCTGAATCTTGACGTCCAGGCCAAGATGCAATGCAGATGAGGCTGACGATGACCAGCGCGATGAAAGAGGTTAATTTGATGGAGGAGGCGGGGCAGGGTGCGAAGAATCGTTGTCCACCGGTCAATCTCGTGCTAGACAGGGGCTATCGGAACGAACGGCGTATATATTGGCGATGAATTTCTCAATCGACAACACGGTACAATTAATGCGCTCAATTGTCGATAGAAGAGGATTGTCAGCGACGAAAATGAGAAAAAAAAAATGTTGGGCTTCAGTGGAGAGAAACAAATGAACAGGGTGATTGACGCGATGAACTTCTACAGAAGCGAAGTTTGTTCAAGGGGGGCGCTTGAGACCACAAAAGCACGACGCGGTGGGAACAGGGGAAGCAAATGGCAGGTGGGCACTTTGCTCGAATAAGGCTGTATGGGGAAAAAAGATGGCGTAAAAAAAAGACAGAGAAGGGTAACTGTAGTAATAATTGGAGGAGAAATTATCGATCTATGGTAACCCATGGGTAGAGTGCCACAACTATCCCTTCAACCTGGTTGCAGTTCAGTGGCGGCACAGAGCAACAAAAACAACAAACGGCAGCAGCATCACACTGAATCAGAAGGTTCAACACGAGGGTTGCGTAGGTAAGGTCTTAGTTAGAGGAGGAGGAGTGGCGCACTGACTTGGCTATAGCCACGCCTCCCGGAGACTCCCATATTTCCAGCGCGCGTAGCAGGAAACAAGACTTGGAAGTTGCACTACCACATGCACAAATGTATGACGAGGCTGGAGTGAAAAAACGGTGTTAAGCTGGTTAAAATAGAACAAGGCAGATAATTGGCTATGAACTATGAGATTGGGGTTACAGTCAATAACTGATTACACATATATTTGAAGTTTGTATAGAGAATAATCGAGAAGCTTCATTGTGGCATATCAACAACAAACATTTTTATAAAGGTCGCCGTTTTTAAACAACTGACGAAAGGCAAACCTGCATTCCCAGGGCCACAGCCTTGTCATCAACAACTTCTAGCTTACTAGCTAGTTAGTTAGCAAACTAGCATTTATCTTTTACAACACCGGCCATTTACGCACTCAAAAGAAAAGAAGGAAAAAAGGAAACATAGTAATGGCCGAAAACAGAAAGTAATTCCTACCGGCTCGCCCGCTCTCTGTTGCATCAAGCCGTTCTCTTTGCTTCTGAGGGAATGTTTTCTACAGTCGTTCCTCTCCAGCTGCTGCGGCCGCACGGACTCGTGGTGGGGCCTAGACCCTCAGACTCAATTGCCAACCAAGTCTTTGAACATTCAGAATCAAGGCCCAAGCTAAGAAGTAAGAAGTTGCCTCAACCCTCAATATCTGAAAAGAATTAGTGCGTTTATGTGTGACGCAGTTTTGTTCTGTACTGTGATGATCAATCTTGACAGTATCATTTATCTTGGGTATTTGGTTAATGTGATACATTCCTTATCAAAGTATATACTACAACCATCAAGAGATTGAAGAAATACCGTAATTATTGTCTCTTGGTTAATGTCCATGTGGCGTCAACGCCACTCACCATCGAGGCCGAAGAGTGGGGGTCCATCATCAGCCAGACCATCGGGTGAGAGGCAAGTTCCCTTGTACAATAAGCCGAGTGACAAAAAGAAAGCAAAAACGAAAAAAAAAACGACGAGGCTAGAATATGCACATTCGGAAGACCGGGCTAGGGTGTGGTTCTAGTCAAAGGCGTGGCTGAACCAACAAGAATCAGCCGCCTGTCCATTTTCCCGTGGTGTGGCTTGTTCTCATGAATCTTCACGTCACACAGCAACTATTCTTGTGGACATTGTCTCTTTTGGTTCTGGGGGAGTTGGGGGTCATGTAAATGCAGTCTGCCTATCTAGACATTTGGGTCTGTTTCAAGGTGGTGAAGTACTGTGATTGATTAAGTTAGTTTGGTAGGTCGACCTTGTCTTTGTATTTACCATGTGGAGATACATACAGACATACGTACATGAAGATATACAGACATGAAGCTCCTACAACCTGATATCGTACAACATAAAGCCATTTGTAACTAGTGGAATGTTTGTGGCTCATATGTTCTATATCCACCCCATGGCCTTCCTTCTGGTCCCAACTAAAGACACTAGGAAATTTGAAGACGACATGGAATTACTGAATCATTCAGCGACAAGCCCGACAGCCATCCGGCTCTATCCGTTTCGTTGATTATTAGAAAAAGTTTGCCGGGTTAAGTCCGCAGCAATTTCAGGATCGTGGATACATTAGAAACATTGTATCACCATGTACCGCTGTTGAATAGATGTGTTTAAGAAGCAAACAATATCAAGATGATATGGGTATATTTGAAAGGCACGCTTATGATTAAGCCATCTTCTTCTTCTTGGTCTTCTTAACTGAACTACCAAAGATATCGTCAAATCCAAAGGTCTCTTTATCTTTGGTCTTGGACTTTTGTTTCTTGCAGTTGGATCCTTCTGTCTCATCGACGGGTCTTTTTTTCTTCGGCTTACTAGGCTTACCAAAGATATCGTTGAAGTCAACAATTTCCGGCTTTGACGCAGCCTTAGCCTTCTTAGGCTTCTCGGGTTTTCCAAATATATCGTCAAACCCAATATCATTATCATCCTCATCTGAAACTCTAGGTGTTGAGCGATTCTTAGCCTCGGGCTTTGAAGGGGATGCACCAAAGATGTCATCAATAGTCTGGACTTGTTTTGGTTTGATGTGAGATTCCATATCCTCCATGTCTTCTGATGAAACGATAGGCTTTTTCTTTTTCTTCTTACGTTCAGGCATGTCAACTGAGGAATCGCCAAAGATATCGTCAAACGATGTAACTGTAGATTCCTCTGGAATGCCATCAGGATCCGTAACGGGTTTTCTAGACTTTGACTTCTTCACTGGTCTAGCAATGACTTCACCCATTTCTTCGCCGTCATCTCCAATCGTAGACGACAATGGCACAATAGCTGGAACCGTGGATACAGCAGTCGCTGAATCTATACATATAGATGCGCTTTCTTGTGGTTCTGGTAGCCATGGTTTCAAATGTACATGTACCGTAGCAAGCATAGCAATCAATGCTATTCCCAATTGCGCAAACTGGTTGTCCGCTGCAAGTTGTGTGAAAGATCTATATGCACGTTAGGAAATGCACAGAAGTAACAGTATAACACAAGAAAACTGACATGTAAACTTTTGGTAAAATGACTTCTGCAAGCCAAGATACCCTTTGTGGCTGAAGTGACGTAGACTCTTCTTCAACAAGTTTCCGCATGGCTCGTCGTAATAATTCCAAGCTTCGCCACCATGCTGAATGTCGATGTTGGTTCTTATTTCTGTGGTAAAGCGCATCGAACATTGCCAATGTAGGTGTTATACCCTCTGAAAGCTCGTGGTATTGAGATGCCGATATTGAAGCCATTTTAGTTTGTGGTTTATTGATGACAATGTATAGTTGGTGTAAGTCTGTTGGTCAACTTCCTTTCATTCACATGTTGGTTCAAGATATAAATGTTTATCGATAAGACAATATTTAGAGGGTTGGTTAACCCTATCGTACACCGTCATCTTTCAAGCATCGCCACATGTGTGTGCATACGTCTAAGTTTGCTTTGTATCTATCCTTTCTACATGAATACTTTTGGTGTCATGCAGCGTCAACTCCTCTTATGTACATTTCACGACTTAAAGCGCGACCCCCACATCACATGTCTTGACTCTCAACGGTAGGTTTCCGTGCGGAACCAATTCTAGCTCGTGATCAGATTGATTTGCATGTCACGAGATCTTGCAAAGAATTTCGAATCCATGTTATCAAAACACAAATCAAGTGTGTACACTAGTGTCCGAAGAAGCACCAACCAACCATAGACAAGGCAAGACTAAACAAGCCCCACGCCAGTAACGATTACTTTCCCTGCCCAGATAAACGGGCCGGGAGGAGGCAATCCTAATGATGGTGGGTGGGAGTACTCAATGTTACGGAACTTCCGCCCGCTGCACCATAACAAAAAAAAAGGCCGGGCGATAATTTATTCGCCTACGCAGGGTCGTCGCTCATGTTACCCAAGCGCTCGCGAAGCAAAAAAAGACAATCAGTCGAGAAAGGGATTTTGGCAGGACTTGATTGAGTAACACCAACGAACCCACGACCAACATGCGGTAACTGTGGATGTAACGCGGGACAATGACAATAACACGGCAAGTAGTTGGATAAACAGTAAGAACTGTTTGATTCGTGGACATCTTGGTGACATATTCGAATGACCGAGTAGTCGGCTGTCAGAGTTTGTTGTCATCACATTACATGGGATGTTACGGTGCCAGTATTGACGCTATCAATAAACAGGGGACGGGAGGAGGAAGAGGAGGAGGAGGCCCGCTTACTTGCTTGCTTTGTTCAGTTCTTTAGTGGTGCTGTGAGGTAACGATTTTCTCATGATGGCTGTCGAGAGGCTCAAGGCCCAGTATCAGGCGGACAAGCAGGGGACAAGGGAGTAGTATCCGGATACACTGAGACATATAACCATTCAGAGCACCGGCATAAACCATCAGCTACTGACCGTGGGAGCTCATATCTATGTAGTCTCCAATAGCCATAGTGGAGATCAATCTCCCTGGCTTGTGACGATATGCACGGTCAAGGAAACTGCACAGAGAGTGGCAACTACCCGGAGCTGGAAATACACATATGTACATGTACATACGTATGCAGACAAGCTCTGCCGTGGTAGTTGGTGGCGGGGTGGTCAATGAGATTTTCTCAGCGGGCGCAAAAAAGAAAAAAAAAGTAGGGAAGAACGAGGGATACAGGAGACAAGAAAGCAGGAGCCGGCTATACAACATTGAGGGGGAGGGGAGTAAAGGGAAAAAAAAATCACTCTGCTTGTAGCACGGCGTCCAATTTGCCAGGACACAGTGAGTGCAAAATTTGCAGTTACGAAGAGGATTAGAAAAAAAGAAGGAGAGAGGGGTAACATGTATATTTCTTGAAGTATATATTTCCTACTTTCCATGTTTGTATTTCTCGAGTATCTTCTTTTTTTTTTGTTTTCACATCTACAGTTTCCCTTTATCTTACACGCGATTTCCCCAGTCGTAGGATTTCCCATCAAAATTCGGCCCCACTGCCGTGCAGCTTATTCTTCTTATCTTGTCCAAAGTGATTGCCATTTCCGGGTCATTAGTAGTGACATCGCATTGGTTCACCAGAACTTCCATCTGCTTCATTGTCTCGAATCTTCGCTCTAAAATTGATAGCTTCTTGGAGATATTACAACTGAACACCAGCTAGTGTTAATCCGGAATTTCAAGATTTTACTCCTTCCGTTAGTGCGGTTAACCACGTTTTAATACGGCATACATTTTTTAACGTACCAAGTTAATTACTTGACGGCAACTACTTCACCCTCGTGCTTTCTTTTTTCGCACATACTTATTTCGTCATTTGTACGACGCATTTCTG
Organism: Huntiella moniliformis; assembly: GCA_000712465.1. Classification (NCBI taxonomy): domain Eukaryota; kingdom Fungi; phylum Ascomycota; class Sordariomycetes; order Microascales; family Ceratocystidaceae; genus Huntiella; species Huntiella moniliformis. The sequence continues at coordinate 283,011 of JMSH01000003.1, read as the reverse complement.
CACCTCTGTGTTATTGAGCGCAACGACTGCCTCGACGTTCGGTTTCTTTATATATTTTGTACCATATAAACAAATTGCCCCTTGAAATCAATGGCTAGTCTTCCCACTGGCCAAGACCGCTCTGGAGCTGGCTTTTTGTCTGGTAGCTTTGGGTCACGATGGAACCAAGTTACCGATAATGAAAACGACGACGTAGAATCTGGCGAAAACTCGAGTCTCCTAGGAGGCTCGGGCAGCCGTCGGTATGTATTTATATCATCTTATCAAGTGAATATTCCGTCTGGCGCATACTGACAAAACCCATTAGCTTTTCCAATAGTCGTCTTACTGCTTTGACAGAAATCGGCGGTGTCAACTCCCTGCGCAACTTCACCCTTAGTTGGCAGCGTGCCGCCGGTTTCCAAGAAGTTATTCCTCATCAGCACGAATTCCAATTCGCTCCCGACCAACAACCTCTCGCCCCGGGATCTCCCGCCGTCGAAGTCCCCGAACATTCTCGAATTTCCGTTCCCCATCCCCCCGCCAGCCAACAAACCAGTCTTCTCGGCTCGCAAATCAACAATTCGCCTCCTCCCAATGAATCCACACAAGCCGGTATAGCCCCCGAGGACTTCCGTGAGCGCGAGCGTAAAGCGCTTGAAGATGACCTTGCAAACGTCATTGCCGGTGGTTCCCCGGGACGTCGCAGTGGGAGCTTTTCTAGCGGTGGATCAAGTGGTCGTCGCGGATCAATTTTTGCTGCCCCGCCTGCCTTGGCTACCCCGCCGGTTGGAACTAGTTATCAGAGTTATGCTAGTTTCCAAAGCTATGGCACTGTTTCGTCCAATATTAGCGATCGGAGTGGCATGGCGAGGGCGTGGCAGCAGCAGCAACAACAACCATCAACTGGTGGACTTCAAGAAGATGCGCCGCCGATTTTCGTGAGAGAGGTGGAACAGGATGGAAAGATGGTTCTTACCGTTGAAGGCCAGTCTACATTGCCTCAGACTGTTTTCAACTCGATCAACGTTCTCATTGGTGTCGGTCTTCTCAGTCTTCCTATGGGTGTTCGTTATGCCGGTTGGATCATCGGAATGATTCTTCTTCTCGCTGCTGCTTTGGTCTGTAGTTACACAGCCAAACTTCTCGCCAAGTGCATGGATCTCGATGCCAGTATCATCACCTTCTCCGACCTTGCTTTCATTTCTTACGGCAGCAAGGCCCGCCTGGCCACCAGTGTGCTCTTTACGCTGGAGCTGCTGGCGGCTTGTGTCGCTTTGATTGTTTTGTTCGCCGATACATTACAATTATTGTTCCCGGGGATGATGTCTGTTACAGGTTGGAAGGTACTGTGTGCTCTGCTTATTGCGCCGTTGAATTTCATGCCCTTGAGACTACTAAGTGTGACAAGTGTCATTGGTATTCTTTGCTGCTTCTCTATCGTATCAATTGTCATCATTGATGGATTTGCCAAGCCTGAGACTCCCGGGTCTCTTCTTCAACCTGCGGCGACTTATCTTTTCCCGGAGCACTGGTCGACTGTCCCTCTATCGTTTGGTCTTCTTCTGAGCCCATGGGGTGGTCACTCAGTCTTCCCAAACATCTATCGTGATATGCGTCACCCGCATAAATACGCACAGGCTGTCAAGACGACGTTCTGTTTCACCTATGTTCTCGACGCCGTTACTGCCGTTGTCGGTCTTTTGATGTTTGGTGATGGTGTCTACGAGGAAATCACATCCAACATCCTCACTACCCCCGGGTATCCCCGGTTCCTCACGATAATGATGTGTGGTTTCATCGGGATTATCCCCGTGACCAAGATCCCTCTCAATGCTCGTCCGATTGTTAACACATTTGAGGTTCTCTTTGCCGTCAACGATCCACAAGCCTCATGGTCACCCAAGTCCCGTAACCTACTCCGCGGGTTCATCAAGATCCTCGTCACCGCTATTTTCCTCGCTATTTCTATCCTCTTCCCGGCTTTTGATACTATCATGGCTTTCATGGGAAGTGGGCTGTGCTTTAGCATCTGCATCATGTAAGTTGACATCATTCTCATCTGAAATTACCCGTTTGGGTTGTACACACCCTAGTAGGAGGAACCTGCATTGCCGGGATACTCCACCGACAACGTTACTTTACCCCGCACCAAATCAATTGATACTAACGAGTATGTGCTTATAGTCTTCCTTTGGCTTTCTATCTGAAGTTGTTTGGTCGGGAAATCTCAACTCGTGAACGGATCATGTGTTATTGTCTTATCGTCATCTCATCAACCATGTCAGTTGTTGGTGTTATATGGGCTTTCCTTCCAAAGGAACTCATTCACGCAGACTAAATTGTTGTAGTTTCCGATATCATAGATAGTTGAGAAAACGTAGTTACTTGAATAATATTCACGTTTTGTTTCATTCCATTTTATCTTATCTGATCTCGTAGTTATCATATCATCACATCATATATATAATAAAATCATAATTGTAGTGGGTAATTCTCTGGTATTGTTCAGGTTATTTGATGTGAAGCAATCTACTAAATACAAAAAAACACCATTCCATCTAAACAGTGCCATCCCAAGAAAACCAGAAAAAACGAGACGGCGAGCAAGCCTTTAAGGACAACAACCCTTCACCCTGGGACCTCCAACACCAGACATCAACAGAAGTCTCGAAGAAAACAATCACTGTCTTCAGTCAGTTTCTGGAACTATCAGTAATGTAAAGTCCGCAATAACAAACGATTCCATCCCAAAAGCCAGATCTTCTGCTGCATAACAGTGACACACACTCAAATCACAAAAATCCCCAAGGAGCTCGCCATCCACAATTGGACTCATAACCTCACAAGGTCTATGTTCATCAGACTATCTATATGGAATAGCAAAACCGTCACCATGTACAGTGAAAACTTTTAATCTTCGCAATCTAGAAGTCGAGTCCAACCCACGCGTGAACGTTGGGGCGGTGTTCCCGCCAGTTTTTACTCTGGGCCCAAGCGAGCCCATTGTGGCAACCATCGCGACCTTTGTCACGACTGATGCGAGAAGCATAGCGGTGCTGAGCCATATCTTGGACTCCGCACGAAACCATGTTCATGCTGCGGCTCCCAAAATCATAAACGGGAGTCGCAGACAAAGAAGCGTCCATACCACGACGACGCTGGCCAAGAGCCTCCCACTTCTCCAAGCCTTGCTTCAGACCACTACTCGCCGGCTGACCAGACACGCTGTTAACGGCCTGCTTGCGAACGGGAATGGAAATGGGCTTGGCAGACATCAAAAGAGGAACCTCGGGCTCCTTAGTCTCCGCAGGCACCGAAGTGAAGTAGCTTGGGTCCTGGCCATCAACCACCACAGCGGGTGTAATCTCCTCATCATCAGAGTACATCTCCATATCGAACATGATGTGCTGATCAAGGTCATCGGCAGCAGACTTGATGCTATCGTGAGAGAAAGAACGAGCATCAAGCTGTGGAGGGGCCTCGGGAAGAGAGAAGTCGAAGTCGTCATCCTCATCGGCAAGATCGCTCCAGCTGACGCCACTAGCGCCCTTACCACCGAACGAGAAGCCGAGAGAAGGGACGGGCTGCGAGTAAGCCATGGGGATTGGGCGAGCCAAAGCATCGGCGTTGCTGCGACCAGGAATGTGACGAGGAACAGCCAAAGTCGACTTGCTGAACTGAGAAGGAGCGAAAGATGAGACGGGAGTAGCGGATTCGGTCCAGCTGCCAACCTTGGGCTCGATGTCGAAGATGGGGTCCTCGGCCTCCTCGTCGACAATAACGGACAAGTTGCGGCGGTGACGGGTATCGATGCTGGAGAAGAAAGGGTTCTCGGAAGAAGAGAGAACGGGGCTCTGGATAGAAGGAGTGCGGAGAGGAGCACGGTTGGCGTCGGGAACAACTGGGGTCTCGGCACCAAAGAACTCGTCCATATCCTCATCAAGCTCGGTGAAGCTCTCGGCGTTGAGCAGAGCCTCGCGCACACGCGTAAGGGAGCGCTGCGAAGGGTCGATGCTCATGCACTGGCTGATGATGTTAAACGTATCCTTTGACATGTCAGGGAAGACATCAAAGAGAGATTGACGGTCAGCGACGAAATCGCGGAAGAGAGGATCCTTCTCAGTGGGAGTAGTGAAAGGGTTGCGAGAAAAGAGAATGTTGAGCAAGCAAACACCAACAGACCACATATCAGACTTGGCTGGTGAGTATCCGTTGCCTTGGTGGTCGTACTGCTCAGGAGACATGTAACGATCACTACCAACACCCTTCTCTTCGCACCACTCCTCAGTGGTAGCCAAACCGAAGTCACCCAACTTGACATCGCCAGACTTGGTGATGAAGATGTTCTCAGGCTTGAGGTCACGGTGAGCGACACCACGCGAGTGCATGTACTCGACAGCATCGACAATCTGGAGCATAAACTTGCGAACATGCTCAGTCTCGCCTGGACCGTAATCGCTGCGGATCGCCTCGTAAAGATCGCCGCGCTCGCAGTACTCGAGAACCAAGTAGAGGTGAGTTGGAGTGTCGAAAGAGTCAAGAAGGCTGACAATACCGGTGTGCTCTCCGAGACGCTCGTGGATCATGAGCTCCTCGGACTTCTCGTCAAACATGAGACCCTCATGCTCTTCATACTCATCTGTGGAATCAGATGGGTACTTTGGCATGCACTTGAGAGCAACCTTGTTGTTTGTTAACAAGTCAGTAGCCATGAAGACCATGCCAAAAGAGCCATGGTTAAGGGGCCGGTCGGTCCGGTAGCGGCCGTTAAGAATGGAGCCGTTCTCAAAGGAAATTTTGAAGTCGGACATTGTGAAAGTGGTATATGAAAAAGAAGATTAAGAAAATATAGTGAAAAACAAAAGAAAAATGATGATGTGTAAACAAAGTCTGGTACTGTCGTTTAGATTGAATATGTTGGGGAAAAAGAAATCAGATAGCAAGATTGCAAAGACGATGATGATGCGGAAAAACGAGAAGCAGGCGACGCAAACAAAAACAAATATGCCAGATGATATCTCGAGAAACAAAGTTGCAAATGGTCGTACAGAGAGAGAACAAAGACAAGGCTAAAAGCAACAAAGAACAAGAATGCGCAGAGTGAGGCAAAAGAAAGCAGAAGATGATTGATTGTGATAGTTTGCAAGATCAACTCAGCAGCTAGATGGTTGAGTATAAGAGTAAAACAAAAGAGATTGAAAAAGAGTAGTTGTTGTGAAGGTCGAGGTACAGGTAGGCTCAAGTGAAGATATCAAGGTCGTTGTTGCACAAGAAACGTGAACTGGGTGAAAGGTCTTTGGAGCAGAGCTGACAAGACACCCGACGACAATGAGTCAACAAGTATAGTTGAGTAGAAGTGTACAACGCCGGGTCGTTCGTTGGATTTCGGGTCTCGTAAAATAGAAAAAAGAAATGGGTTTTGATCGTTAAAAAGGTAGACAAAAGAAAAGAGTAGACGATATAGATATATCAAAGACGGTAGAGATAGATGACGAGGCGGAGGAAGTTATCCGGACACAGTCCTTGAGTTGTAGAGGAGGAAGAAAAAAGAATCGAATGCTATAAGAACATAGACACGATGTGGATGTTAATGCGCCAAAAGTGGAAAGCGCGTGAATTTGGTGAGAGGTGTTTGAAGGAAAGGAATTGCGTACAAAGACTATAAGTCAAAAAGAGCAATCGGCGAAAAAACGGTGGAAGTTGAGTACGTAAAGGAGTTGAGAATGGTTAAGAAGGATGTGATTTCCTTTTCTCTTCGGCAGTCGTTGCTTGGTGGTCAAGAAAGTCGCGATAGTTGGTGAACAAAATATCGACGAAAAAGTAGACGCGGGAAAGTGTGAACAAGCGGTGGATCAAAAGCTAGCGCGTGTGTGACTCGGGGTGTTTCAATGAAGCTCTGGTGGAATTGTTGACGAGTATCGATACTCTGACGTGTTCTCAATGTAGTGGCGAGACGTGTGGTGGAAATCTGTCGGTATATAAAAAGTAGTAGATTTAGTGGCGATATAGCGATAAGACGGACGGTGCGAGAACAGGTCGTAGTATAGAAGAGAGTGAAAGGAGAAAGAGCAGTCAAGGAATCACACAAGGTGAACAGCGAAAAGCGTAATGAGAGAGGGAAGTTGAAAAAGACAAAACGAAGCAAAGAAAAAACAGCGAAGGCAGAAGAGAAAAAGGAAACGACGACCTTATTGAGGAAGAAGAAGGAAGATCGAGGAAAGAGACAGAGACCAAAGGAAGGAGTAAGAAGGGAGACTAAAGAGGAATGGACTTGCTTGTCGGTGGCTTTGGAGTTGCTCTGAGTCTAACATGGGGGGGCGTGTGTTAATTCCTATTGGCTTGTGCTTAAAGTTATGCCAAACACCAGAGTCATAGTTTAGTGGAGTGTGACTGTTCTGAGGCGCTGTCGGGCGCTGTCGCAATGCTATAACCAGGCTGTTTGCAGCGGGTCACCTTGTGTATTGAGTACCTAAGTACCTAGAGGGTGTGAATTTCTACAGTGAGTATGGGGTGTGAGTCGTAAAATGAAATGATTAACCTTGGAGGCCTAAGTCGGGAGTTCGAATGAGCCCGGGGTGTACACATACTGAGAATTATTGGCGACACTTTGTTGGGAGAAGGCGAAATAAAGAAAGAAAAAGGCAGTAATAGGTGACAAAGGGAATAATGATTTCTATGTATCTATCTATGTACTGCCTCAATAGAAATGGTCTCTTTGAAATCATGAAATGTGTTCTCTTTCATCCCACTTGTTAACTGGAAGAGTAACCAGCGCCACAACTGCTGACGAAACCAAGAGACCAACATTAACATGTCTGAATATCTTCGGAACTATGTCTGGTTAGTCATCTCGTCTCGCCAATAACCACAGACATGAGCGACTTGAATTGCATCATTCCTGACACGATGACTCGTCGTCGTCTCTCATCAATCAATATTTCCTTGCTATCAATCACTGGCCTGATAACAGAGGCCGTGTTTCTGAATCATGAATCCGCCGCTTATAATGCCATAGTCGATCAAGCTTCCCTGTTTATCTTTGATGTGAGGTGGTTTCTTTCTTGGAGGTTCCATTTGGGCTGAAGTATTCCTTTTCGTCATCAACTTGCGCATCGGCGTTTGAGGGTATCTATGCCGTATAAACATAGGCTCCTTTGATTGTTTTATTTTTATTTACATACATAACCTGAATCACCAAAAAGTGAAGCGTTCGTTGGTTCTCCGCAATCCGCAACTCACGGCTCTTTGACGCCGTTATTGTTGCATTTTGGGGGCAAACTATACCAGGGTACAATACAATCTTACTGAATTCGCTGAATACAGTATAAGCCAGTACACGTATAAACATTATCGGTTCAAAAACGAACAGCTAGTCAATCCTCGATAATTACTCTTGTAGTTAATCCAGGTACAATCACGTTATTGGTTACTCACCAAAAAACCTACTAAACCTATATGTAGAACTACCTTTACCAATCCAGGCAATCAATTAGCCATTTTTGGATCTATGTCTTAGAGATAACGCCAGCGCTTCTTGACCAAGATCCCGATAATTACCCTAGCTCAGACTCTAAATATTGCAATACCAACACGACTTGTCGCAAAGCTTTGATATCACTTCTTATTCTGGGCGCATACAATCATGCATCCATTTCCACTACGATAAACTCGCAGCTATCCATAGACTTGATCAAATCTTGTTAGAGTCTTGCATATGGCTGACAGTTCGACACATTGTTGTGGAACTACAATCTTTGGGAGTCATCGTATCGTATCCATATGCGATGCTCTAAAGTCTTAGTTCATCCTATACACTACTCCCCAGACTTTAGTTCGGCACTGCCCATGTAACCCAGGTTTCAAAATAACCCTACTGTTAGCGGCATCGTCATCGGTAGTTTGATCTAACCGCGAACACTTTCTGGAGAAGACGAACGAACTATACTCAACAAAAATGTACGAGCTCTCCAAGTCACCTGACCGTTATTCATCTTTACCGTGTCGTCTCCTCCTGTGCATAATAGTAGGGTAGTATCGTCTCAGTGTCAAGCTAAGCATAGACACAAAGCCGTCGTCATCTACCAACCAACATGTGTCCCTGAATAAATGATCGTCGCATCCACAACCAATACAGCCCAAAGCGTCTATCATGAAATCGCCCCAACCAACTGATAAGAAAAGCGAGAGTGTATAATTATCTGTAGCCATACAAACGACCTGTCCATAAGCTCTGATCAATCTTTGCCCCTTCAGTGACTCGTTATTGTTTTGTGGGGTGGCATTCGAGACGAAGAGTCACCAACTGCTCTTTAAACTTGAACTGAACGGGAAGGACAAAATCACACAATTATTTGTGGATGCAGTCTTTTTTACGAAAACAGAGATAATCTGTCTCTTATGCACAAGAAGAGGAATTATTCCCAACATTTAATCGAAATAACGCCATCACGAGGCGGGACTTCCAAAGTCCATAATCATGGGACGTATCGCACGTAATCGTCACCCGTGAATCCGACTCAAACGATCCCTCCGTCGGGGATTGATTCCATCAGGTCTCCGTCGGCGATAGTTTTTTAACAGAACCCCTCCCCCCAACCCACTGTAAACGTGATGCTATCAGGGTATCCCAAGAGGATTAACTAGCAATACTTCACCCGTCGCTTCCATGCAGCTTCTGGGGCAACAGCATCAGCAGGTTTACATCCCCTGGAATTTTGGTGGAGTCAAGCACTACCGATTGGCGTAGAGAATTGCCAGATATAGGCCCATCACAGTGTCAAACCCAGCCCAGCCGTAGCCTACCATTGTATAATCGTGCATGCATGAGAAAACACATGTTGCAGAATATCGTTTTGTAACTTGGAATCTGACGATACAGTTGACTTGCCGCTTGTTTGCCCGTCCCGTTCCATGCAGCGCTGTATGTCGTGGGTTGTGTAAGTCGAGCCTACCTGCTACTGCCGCCAAAGGGGACCCGCTGTCATTCGTGGCTGACGCAAGAGGCATCCAGGCCAAAAAAAGGATTTGGTTGGCTTCTGGCTTCTGAACGAATCATTTGCATTCTGCAGGTGTATAACCACCCGGCGACCGCCGCTAAAACATGTCATTGTTGGATATTGTACGATTATAGGTTACCGGGGATCCACCATTGCAATGTGAGATGTGACTTGATAGGTTATTATGACATTGGTCAGACGCGCGTGTGATGTACCAGCCACGGCGCAAGTCTAGACCACGAGTACGCTCCACTATTTACCTACAACTGTGGGTACTACAATCATCGTTGAAAAAAGGGGACATTCCCGATTCGGGATGGTTGACCGCCGATGAAATTCGGCGGTCTGGCTCAAATTGCGGGTCCAAAATTGCTAGCGCCGGGGCAACACGTCGGCCAGAGTGGGGCGAGAATGAAGCCATGGGCACGGGGGGGCAGTTGGCAGTAATCGGTAGAAGCTGCTAGCATTGGTCCAAGTGTAGAATGGAATCCATCAGCTTGCGAAATAAGTGGAGATCAATCGGAGCCGGATGAATTGCTTCCGTCTTTGTTGTGGGGACGTAGACTCGGCGTACTGTCGGACAATGTTGAGCCCGGCGTTTAACGGAATCTGCAGTGGACCGCAATCGGGCGGGAGTTGAGGACACATTGTGTTTTTTTGGTTCTGGGCAGTGTTTGGGGGGAGGGGGGCTGTACACTTGTTCTATTACTTTCTGTGAACGGCCAAAAGTAACCGACCTGTGAAGTACAAGGTGAATTTACAATTAGGTGGCTGAGTGTGCTGAAAATTATTGCACAAGCGCTATAGTTCAGGCTTAACACCTTGTGTTTAGGCTGTTTCCATTACTTGTAATTCTTACTTTCTGCTCATTGCTCACCGGAACACTCACCGAGACACACCTCTCACATTCACCGAGAACGGAATTGACAAGGGTATCATCAAATCCGTCCTCGCATTCAGCGAGTCGCCCACTGGAATCGGCGCGTACGCTAAGTGACTGGCACAACCAACAACTCCAGAAGCTCTCTGAAGAAGAGGTACCCATTCTCTGTTGTGCAAGCCACAACACAGTGTGATTTTAGACACCTAACCCAAAAGCCACCCAAGGCTGTCTGGGGGCACCCTAGAAACCACAATCTATCAAAACAAGGAACCCCTGAAGGGATATTTCAGAGGGGGTGTGATTAAAGACGTTAACCAGACGGGACCTGTCGAACCAAGTCACTTGACTAAGTCTCGTGGCCTCAGGGATTATGGCGAGTCTGCAACTAGAATGGGTGGTTGTGGGATGACTCTTGTCTTAAACCAAGTGGAAACTTGACAGGAACGGGGTAGTCCTTTGGAGATTTTAGGATTTCGTGTTATCAGGTAGTCAGGAAATGGCGACGGAGCCCCGGAATCCGGACGTGGTGACCAAAATGGCCGCTAATCCAGTAGGAATCCCGCATATCCGGTATGTGGAATTCGCACCGTATACCGTGAATTTGGCCATGGTTGGGGCGGGATAATCAACGATGACGATATCATACATACGCTAGCAGATTGTGGAGGAAATGGCGTTGGGTATACTAGAAACTTCGCGTGTAATCCGGGCAAATCCAAGGTCAAAGCAAATCCCGCTCCGTTTTTGGAGTGATTGGGCTGGGCCTCGATGACGTCGAAGGGGAGAGGAGGGGGCAACAACATGTGATGTGATAGCACATTTGCGATTATCTATACCATGAACGAACAGCTGTGATTCACCTGCGTCATCGATAAGTGGCAGGAGCGTTAAAGAGAAAACCCTAGAAACAGGGTTCACATTGACAGTGAATTACCCGAGCACATTTACGCAAGTTGAGGTCATTGTGGCTTGGAATATGTTTTTCAGCAGTGGTGATGATGGATCATGTTGTAGACAGGCAACAGAATAGATGTCTTGTGTTCTCCAAATATGGAATATCGCTTGGATATACACGATTCATGAGAAACCACCACGTAACCCTAACTTCAAAGTAACGGGGGGCGTTGTTATCCAATGGTTTGGTCCGTTTATTCCGGCCGACACGCGTCGTTTTGGGGATGGTTTGAAGATGGACACAATGATACTCTAGTTACTTTGAATATAGGTTGTTCCCGTGAGCTACCGGCTAAATACTATGATATGTCCTGTAACGACAAAATGCAAGTGCAAGGGGCTAAGAACATGAGATTCTCAGCCGATTTTCTATCACATACACTTGGTCCTCCCCCACAAACTCATGTAGCACCAGGAATATTGCCGCTCGTTTGGCTCTGTGGGGCTCCATGTTTCGTGACAAGTCATGTCCGGAAGTAGGTCTTGTGTATATGTATGTAATGTGTATAGTTGACCCCCATCCATTACCGATTCTGAAGACTTAATGGTGAAGTTATTTGCCACCACGAATTTCCTGGGTTTAAACATGTGGCTGATACACAACACCAAGCCAATCACCTTTTACTCAGACATGCCTATATAAATATGCAGGTTGTAGCTCAAAAACAAAGATTGACGCCCTGATAGGTTGTACGGTATCTTGCCATTTGACATAGGTATAGGTACGTTGTTTCATTGCTTCTGTTAGTGGTGTGTACAAGTACCGCTACATGAGGTACAATGAGAGCTTCCTAGAGAAACGTGTCACCCGTCGCCAATCTTTCCATCACACACATAACCAACATCACAGTGATGGCTGGGATATTAGTCGCCCGCTTCGTCGGTCAATGCTACTATGTGAATGTTATATCTTCAAAACTTGAAACAGCTCATAAGAAAGCATTCAAGCTGTCTCTCCATAATAGGTTCTTGGAATCACGGGAATGATGTAACTATCTAATCCACTTGCCACCTTCCCCGCCATTCCACGGTCGGCTGGTATGCAAAGAGCCGTTAGACAGCTCCGTTGGACAGGGTACTAGTTCGTGGCAAAGTGTTAGACGATACCGGACGTTACATTGTAGGCTTTAGCCCAAAGTTTCATAAAAGGGGAGTGCTATGATCATCTTTACTATGCTGGTGTTTAATGCACAAATTGGATAACCAGGTGGCAAAGGGCCGGGAGCTAAGAGAGAAACAATCGTTACGCTTGGATGGATTCATGGTTCATTGTTGAATATCATTCCAGGCCGTGAAGATTGAAGAAAAACTACCGTCATTAGATCATCTTCCAGCCACCGATAACAGGAAAGTTCTGTGCAATGTACCTTCCACGGCCCTTTCAAAAGGCTGAGCGATACCGTCGTCGTAATATTGACCGTAGGGTGCGGGAAGGGAAAGAGCCTTTTTTTTCACATTCCAGGGTCATAGTGGTTGTTCATCATTGTCGCTCAGTGCTCCAGGCCTTTGAGTGCTTGCACAAACAGGTCAACATGCGGACAGACGCGTAAGTTTGTCTTGTGCCTTGCCAGTTTTCTCATTTTTTTGCATAAATCTTTGGCTGGGGAAGTTGCCCTACCTATGTCTATACACACTATATATATGGTCACTCAATCACTGTAAAGATGGTCATTCTGGTGCGATTTATGGGGGCGTGTGGGTTGACTTTTAGTGATTATGGAGGGTGATACTGCATCCCTTACCCAGCCTGCCGTTTTTTCTTGACCTTAGGCGGCTGTAACAAAGCGGTAATTGTTATAAGACGTGGGTTGTGGTAGTTGGAAGCTGGAGGAAGACAGACGCGTATGTATGTACCTATCCTTGATAGAAAGAAAAAAAACCCCATATCGTCATGTCAAATGTTTCGTGGAATCATGTCTAGCCGAGCTTGTTTATCAAAAACCCCACTTGTGGCTCCACATTCATCCGCATTATGTACATCTATCTCACTTCGCTAAGTCCCGGACAACTTGGACCTGCAGAACTTCAAAGACCCGCTATAAGTTGAGATGATTCTCCATTCGCCAAACAACGGTAAAGCATGGTCCTGGCTTGGGCTTGATTGGATACATATCACAGTCACAATGAATTGTCTCCACGTCGCTGGCTTTGACCCCGCACATTAAAGATGACCCACCAGACCCACAAGCCATGATGATACAGGAACACTTCAAGGTTTCCCATGGTTCTGATTCCATTCCCAAATGCGAAGATAGGAAACGAGTCACATCGTCGAATCACTATCTTCTTATCTTGCATTTTGGTATCAACTTGTCTCCGATATAGGCCTCCCCATATTAGATTATGCCTAATTGTTGGTTGGGTTCAAAGTTGATGGGACTTGGGCCACCATACACATTGCCAGCTCATCCCTTTGCTGCAACACTACCCGATCATATGAATGGCATTTGGCCCTTTATCCCAGTCTCTATGCGCTTTGATACGCCTAACCAGCCGCTTGTTGAGCTGGCTTTTAGGGCCGCTACTGATAATCCTGAATTACACCATTACCGTGCATTGTGTAGTAATTCCTTCATTGTATCAACAAGACCAGGGAAACCTGATTGCCTGCAGGTTCTCTCTATCTTGGCTCATTAGACCTCGTCAAATCCCGATTACTACCTTGTTGATACTTGAGGGATGACATTTGAGGCAAGTGAAATACTACAGCCAAGATCCAACAGTAACCGGGGACGAACATACCGGCCACGGCCAATACGACAAAGCTCCATGATCTCTCCGTATAGACCCACATATGTATCTATCTATGTATGTACAGCCGCCGATCCCGTCCGCCTTGAGTACATCAGACAAGGCCCACTAGACTCCGAAACGGCAGCCCACCACCGATTTCGCGGCGTGAGACGTAGGATATAGGATAACAATGAGCTGGACATTGCATGCTTTCTGCACGGCTTCCTGCAGGTGAACATGCGCTGCATGCGCTTCGCCTCTCAGGGAGTGAATTTCTGTCACAAGACCAGAGATGATCCTGTAGTTTGCCCTTTAACCGCCTGGCACTTTAATCATGGCCCATGGATTGTCTGTTGAAGGCTAGAAAGCTCCTGATATTTGCATATTCTCAACCCACGACTATCATGAAGGATTTAGTCAATGAGCGGTCACTTTGAAGTTTTGCCTCTGACGGATGCATCCGATGACTACTTTATCCTATTGTTAAAAATGATCAAAGGTCATTTCATTGGATCTATATATTTTGTGATCTCCAAATGACCATGTGTAGATTCTGTTTTGGGGACATAAAGTGTTACTTGTATATATGACATGCTTTTGTTGTGGAGTCTGTCAACGCTGCATATGTATTTACCCGCCAAGTCCTTCTCCACAATGCACGCCCGACCCCCACTTGTCATTATTGAAGTGTGCATCATCGAAATAGGTGTACTGTTGTATGTACATGGAAATTTGTCTCAGTCTGCTGCACTTGAGGCATTAGATGTACAAGACACGATCAACTTTTGATTCCTAAGGTCTTTCTGGTCTCAAGTCATAGTCGATCAATACTACTTGCGTAGCTTTCTAGATCTAGTATGGTATGATCACAGCAAACAACAGGGAACTACTCTTGTGCATATGTATGTACATATGCATGTATGTACCTGTATACACACCCGCCTAAAGACCAAAACGAGAATTCAGTGCTATCCTAAAAAGAACTCACCTGAGTCCCACCATCATGGCCCAATGTGACGGAACGCCCGCAGTGTTGCAACGAGCCACCGAGGGACAGTATCCGATGACCCCACCCACACGGCGAAGTTACTCCTGCCATCCGACCGTCTGTCTGTCTGTCTGTCTACCGTCTACAAGCCACTCCGATAAAGACCAGAACCTCCTTGAGCGGGGTAAAGATCCCGTGCCGTCTCTCGCCTGTTTGGGGTAACATGGGCGCATACCCACTGTCATATCCATCGTCTTCTTGAGCATACCTGTATCTATCTATCTGTACAACCAAATGGACCGCTGTTTGGTATGTATGTATATACGTTGTACATACGTATGGCAGCTCCGGGGATTCGGAAGCGGAGAAAGCTTCCTTGCGGGTACGATTGCCGTTTGTTTCCCTGGCTTTGACCTTTGTCCTGGTGATACTAACTAGCGGACATGTGCAATCTGTGCTACACATTGATTTCACAACTGGCTAGCTGCATGGTGCAGTCAAGGAGATAGACACGCACACAACAACAAAAAAATACAAGCCCGCCTTTAGGAGCTGAGATTTGCATATTACCCGGTAGCCTTACCGAGTGGCCAATATACCCTTAGAGAATTGGAGAAAATATCTAGTTAGTACTCGTGATACTTGGCCGGCGCTTGCCACTCAAACTCTCTCTGCTTCTGTCGCACCAAAACGGGCACTATAACCCTAACTATGTGGATGAACTTCGGCTGTGTAACCCTGACCCGCTAGTAGGGCCAAAGTCGTGATACCTGCCAATGTATGACGTACGAGGACTTGTGAATATTATTTGGATTGAGTCAATTTAGGTTGAATTGAAGATCGCCAATAAAAGTACACATTAAGCCTTTTGTCACCATGTCTGTTTCTTCGCTCTCTCCCGTAAAAACGGTGTTGTTGGACATTGGTAAGACCCTTCCCCCCTTCATTCCATTCTTGTATCACCGCGAATACAAACAACGACGGGTACATGGCACTAGAGAATTCTACGAGAAGCCTAAGGATTATAGTGCAGACTGGGAGTACCAATATCTGACGTGGATGTTGACGTGTGTGCAGGACAAGCACAGCGGCGATAGGAATCCCTTGAGATGGTAACTAACAAGTCAACAGAAGGAACCGTGTGTCCCATTTCTTTTGTCAAAGATATCCTTGTACGTCTTTCGCCTATGCGCGACGGCCCAACTATGCATTCTATGTGCATGCAATCCTATGTGTCACCATGGCCACGTTCACATGTTGGGCTTTTTCCCTTTCGTTGTATTCGTATACACGGCCGCGCCGCTTCCATGTGACAAGTCATACATGCTGACATTGTCCTCCAGTTCCCGTACTGCCTCAAGGCATTGACAGAGGACATTGACTCTCTTTGGAACGTGGAAGCATTCCAGCCGTACAAGGCTGCATTCCCCGCCGAGTACCAAGTCTCCAAAGAGGCATTCTCCACACACGCCGCTGACCTCATCGCTCGTGACGTCAAAATCGCATACCTGAAGAGTCTCCAAGGGTATATCTGGAAAGAAGGCTACCATACCGGGAAATTCAAGGCCCCCATATTCGAGGATGTTCCTCCAGCTATTACCAAGTGGCGCGCGGCTGGTCTGCGTGTCATGATCTATTCTTCCGGATCGGTACCCGCGCAGAAGCTATTCTTTGGGTTCACGAGCGCCACGCCGTCGGATCTGACTGGGAGTATCAGTGATTGGTTTGACACGGTAAATGCGGGGCTTAAACAGGAGAAGTCTAGCTACGAAAAGATTGCGGCTAAGTATGCTGAGGACACGGAAGTGGGAGAGTGGCTTTTCCTTAGCGATAATTTGAAGGAGGTGGAGGCGGCGCGTGCCGCTGGTATGCAGAGTTTGCCGGTTGTTAGACCTGGGAATCAGCCATTGCCCGTTGATGATGTCTTGACGAAAGATGCCATTTTGGACTTTTCTGGATTGGAACTTGTTAAAGCTTAGATATCATAAAAGAAAGAATCAAGGGATGAATCCATAGAACTAGTCTGTCATAATCTAGAACATGTGTGTTGATAGAGACGACACATCGTATTCTAAGAGTATATCACAAAACCTGACTCACTTGGGCAGTTATAGCCGTCAACGTCCATGGAACAGTCAACAACCGAACATACCCCCTATGCCGAAAAATCCCCTATCATGTGCCAGCGCATCTATGTGCGTACGTATGTACATACATATGTATGTTCTAACCATAGAAAGTCCATCATTAAGCGAATGTGCATGATATCAAAGTTGAGGCGAGACCATTCCTTTGGTATTGCTTGCTTTTTTCCAGGATGAACTTGTAGTCCGAGCCGAAATATTATAGGGCGGCTGTATGGCTTAATTGGGACACTACCTGCAGATAGGAATCATAAATACTACCATACTGCATAGATACAAATAATACCGTGTGTGATAATGGCACCTATTGTTTTAGTGAAGGATGTACGCGACACGGGTAGACTGGCGCGTAGATTGATGAATATATGGACCAAAAGAGAGGAAATCTTGTATGTATGAAGAAGATGATGTTGTATTATAGACTGAGGCAGTGGGTATCCTTTAAGTTGTAGAGTCACACATCGTTGTCTACAGGAAAGAACTGTATCGAGTTGGTCGGGGAGATTCTAATCTCTTTGAGTGTTCAACGAGATAAACCCATCGAACCTACGTCATTCTATGGGGAACACACTTAAGATCTTTTTGATCGAAGATTAACGAATGCCAACTATTTAGAAAGCCACGGGTCTCACTCAAGGTATCGTGAGCGAGGCCAAATTAGCTATAAAGACTCTCGTTACCCACAAAAGTCTTTTGAAGCCCGACGCCAAACAACAGCGACCTCTACGTAAAGTATATAAATATTCGACATCCTAACGAAAGAGAGTAACAGATGGGTTGTACTACCCGGGAGTACGCCGGTGACGTGTCATTGGTGATTCAGAGATGTTGGAGTGGACTTAATAGAACCCCCTTGAGCCACAAGAGGACCGAAGCAATTCCAGATGCAATCAAAGTTTGAACTGGCAATGATGAAACTGGGGATTTGTAATAAAAGTTGGAATGAGATGAAATCTTGACCATGGTATTGAAGAATAAGAGGCAAAAGAGAAGAAGTTTAATAACCAGTGCTGAAGTAAATGGATAGAGACAGCAACGTCAAGAAGGATCCTGAACTAGAGACAACGTATATTCGTTATCCCGTAAAGGGCAATAACAGAAACCATTGTCCAAAATACCCAGAACTCATGACTTTTTAGGCCGTTGGAGGATAATAGAAAAGTTATTGCGAGTTGCTCCAGGATTAAGTTCTTCTTTTCGGAAAACCGTCGAAGTAGCCGTCTGTACAGTCATCCGTCTCCACAACTGATAAACGAGTTTATTCGTTTTCTTCTCTTGCAACCGAACGAACCCAAGCGCTGTCATAATTTCAGACAACCGTTCATCCGTGAAATACCGGGAGTTGTCAACACAACTTCGAGGTAACACAAAGAATAAAACTGGAAGTTGATCTTTGCACTGGGCTTCACAGTCGATTAACGGATCACGTAGGAAGGATAGTACCCTTCTTAACATGTCGCCACGACCAACTGGGTCCGGTACAAAGTTTACGACAAGACTGAGAGATAGGACATCGAATTTCTGGACATTCGACTCCGGTAATGGCCGTTCCATGAAGTCCTGGGCTAAGATACCTGGCTCTTGACTGTTGAGATCAATACAAGTCATATCAAAACAGCCACTGCGCGAACAAGCATTCTTGGTACTTAAAGCGCCAACCTCCAACATTCGTAGTTTCTGATTCCCATCTAAGCGATTCTCCTTCTTGTTAAGACCAAGCCATTGGAGTAGTACCACTGAAGAGTCACCACCACGGTCTTTACTTTGGCCCTGGAGACTCGCCTTTTGGTATAAGTCTAGTCCACCAAGCGATTCAATCTCTGCATCAATTTCCGAAACCCTACTGATATCTCCCTTCTTTTTAGCCAATGCACGAGCTTTATCCAGTTGGTGATGTTTGTTGATTAGAGTTCGAGAAGCTTTCCGTGTGATGGATGTATTTTGGGCTTTGAGAATTGGTGGTCTACCATTCTTCAAACTAACACGTTTATCTTTGGCCATTATGAGACGAGGTTATTCCAAATATATCAAATAAAAAGAGTACAATAGTACTTTAACACATCACCGTACTTCGTCATGGACACCAACAGACAGCCGCGATTGAGCTTCCTAACTTTTCAGTGGAGCATGTTAATCGATAAGCAGATAAGCCCTCTAAACTATGCACGTGACCACCCCACCATGCAAAATATGATTGGTCGAAGTTAGCCCTAATACCTGCCCCACAAGTAAATCCCTGTTTTTTTCCCATGTCCCAGTGAGTATAACGAAATTTGTCGAAAAAGTTTCATCGAAAGTGAATTTCCGTTTCCTTCCAGTCAACCAGTTTTGCCAACGACGACAAACCACATCATCAAAATGGCCCCCAAGAACACCAAGGGTATGTGACGACTTCCTTCGTCAGTCTCGCTTTCGACTTCTTTGTGCTTCGCCAAGTTCTTTAGTGAACTTTTTTTTTACCACGCCACTCGTCAAATATCCTCCTTGTCAACATACCCATCATATTTTTTTCGTCCCTTTAGCCATTCGACACGACTCTGAAAACGATCGATTCGACGGCTTCGAAGGAATATGAGTTGGACCTAGCATTTCATTTGTAACGTGCCAGAAATGGTCGTGGAGGTGCTTGGGAGAGGATTTTGTTGATGGACCAGTTGGGCTTGGGTGTTGTGTGTCTCAGTTCAGTGGTAACAGCCGGACTAGACTTGCCATAGCATCTCAATGTCTCTTTTGGTACCCATCAACATTGACGTTGGTATTCCAAAGCATCAAGCAGCAGCAGACTTTGCGAGTTCTTTTTGATAAGAGCGATTGCTGATGTTTTCTCTTTTAACTATTTAGCTGCCAAGGGCACCAAGCAGGCCAACGCCGCCGCTAAGGCCGCCCTCAAGGGTGTCAACTCCCACAAGGTCAAGAAGACTCACTTCACCACCATCTTCCACCGCCCCAAGACCCTTCAGGTTGCCCGTGCCCCCAAGTACCCTCGCAAGTCGGTCCCCCACGCCGTTCGCCTGGATGAGCACAAGATCATTGTTCACCCCCTGAACACTGAGTCCGCCATGAAGAAGATTGAGGAGAACAACACCCTTGTCTTCATCGTCGACATCAAGGCCAACAAGGCCCAGATCAAGCAGGCCCTGAAGAAGCTTTACGACATTGACACCGTCAAGATCAACACCCTGATCCGGTATGTATTCTTTCTTTTGTTTCTGTATGTGTTGAATGTATACTAACAATCTTTTCAATAGCCCCGACGGTTCCAAGAAGGCCTACGCCCGCCTTACCCCCGATGTCGATGCTCTTGACATTGCTGCCACCAAGCTTGCCCTCGTTTAAGCGTTGGCTTCAAAAAATGGTGGTTTGATCTAGGGAAACTGGAAGATAAAAAAAATTCACAAAAGACCTTCTTGTTCTTGGAAAAAAAAGTTTTTCTTTCTGGATTGCACATATGATTCTTTTTCATGGCGTTAATGACGGGGACCATCACTCTTGTCGGAGTCGATGTTTGTTTTCTTTCCCCTGGGTTTCTCTTCGTTTGTTCATCTTTCGGCTTTTGGCGCACTGGCAAATGGGAATTTGATTTTTCTTCTTTCTCTAATTGTTGTTTCTCGTATGTGATTGACAATGATTCCGGGTGCTTGTCGGAGTTGGAAATAGTGACCATGTTATGTATGTATTGTGTGACCAATGACTCTTTCCTGAACTGTGTTGTATTCACTAGATGTAGAACCACCACATACTATAGCACTCTATCATACAAATATTCTCCAATAAACTATTCATTAAACATACAAAAGTCCTCTCTCCAAATCAAAATCGTACAATAAATCCACCCGTATTCTCTCCAATTTAACCGCGCATGTTCTGAAGGTGCTTGTAAGTAAGCATGTTAAGGTCGAAGAATCTCTGAACACAGTTGGTAATGCAAGTCTCCTCAGTGCGATCCAGACTAGAGCTCTTAGCCGGGCCAGTCATGCACTTCTTCCAGCACATCTCAGTGATAGTATGAGTAGCTATAACCAAAGATTAGTAATTCAATTTTCTTGAAAGCCCCAAAACCGCAAGGCTACGGAAAATCCGGACGATACTTACAAGTTTGAACCGTAGTCTTCTGGTTCTCAGCCTCCAAGAACCGACGGAGATCCTCCTTATCCGAGTCGTTCAGCTTGCTGATATCGGCGGCGTCAATCTTGGACATTTTGGGCGATGTTTTTGGGGTTTTTTGGTGTAGTGTTGGCTTTGAGTTCGTAATGTGAAGCTTTTCGGAAGATGACTTGGAGATAGTAAGTAGGTGGACGACCCACTCGAAAATTTATGTGATGACTAAGCGGGTCGTTGTGGTTTGGTTACACAGAGTGTTGAACACAGAGATAGAGTTGACCTTCAAGTCGCTGTTGCGGGTGTGATGGAAGTCATGGCATAAACTTCATAGTTACAGTGGGTTCTAGATGTGCTTATATACATCTATATGTTCATGTTACTACAGATGAATTACCGACGCCACCAAATGAAATACATAGTCGCTCTAAATCATACAACCTACAGAATAAACCATCCAGAACAGACGAATACTCAAAATTCACAGTACTAAACCAACACAAGAAAGATTACAACAAGAAAGATAAACCACCATTACATTAAAACATCTACAACTTTTTTTTCTACGCCAGTTTAAAACTTCAGTTCCACTACTCAGATGTAGTGCAAACGACGTGCAATGGCCACCATAATGACCGAAATAACAGCCATGAACCCCATAATTCCAAAGAAAGGCGCCAGGCTCTCCGAGTTCTTCCATGGAACAGCAACGTTCATACCAAACATACCACTCACCAGGTTCAGTGGCACAAGAACAGAAGCAAGGAACGTGATCTTACTCAGCGCTTCGTTGGTGGCAGTACCCTGGGAGATACTGTTCACCGTCAACTGAGTCAAGTACGAGTGATGCACACGAGAAAGCATCTTTTCAAAGTGAGTCAGGTTACTGGCCATGGTTACCACGTGATCCTGAATATCACCCAGATACATGCCAATGTCCATCCGTGGCGTGACTCTGTAGTTTTCATTGCAACGCTTGGTGAAGCCTCTCAACACATCAGCCTTCCCGCCAAGAAGACGAGTCAGAGAAGTGACGTTGCGCCGAGTATTACCAACCGTCTTCAAGAACTCATTTGAATCCTCTTCACGGATAATGAAGACAGAGTCCTCAAGATCATCGACGATGCGCTCAATCTTACGGATGACGGGACCGTAGGAATCGACAATGTCGTCAATCAAGGCGTAGCAAATCCAGTCGCTGCTCAGAGAAACAAACTCCTTGAGTCGTGCAATACGATGTCTAACATGCGAGGCATGCTGGTTAGGGGCGAAGCTGAAGCTGAGAGTACCCTCACGGAAGACAATAGCATAGATGTGCAGAGGCTCGTATTCCTCAATGCCTTCCTCATCGTAGACAGTATTGAAAGAACGGAAACACACAAAGTAGTACGCAGGGAAAAGCTCAATCTTCTCGCGCGACTCCTGAGTAACGATATCCTCGAGAGTCAAAGGATGGACACCAAATGCCTTGCAGATGACACTTATCTCTTCCTGAGAGGGGTTGTTAACGTTCAGCCACCACACACCGTCTTCGGAATCCTCTGGGATGTGGAAAAGATTAGCAACATCCTCTCCAGGCATGAGCAAATCGCACAAATCAGCAGCGTGGATGGTAGACTCCCAGCTGGATGAGAAGAAGCTGATACGAGTCTGATCAACTACTGGAGCGGGAGTGGCAGCCTTCTGTCTGCTTGGGGGCACGTCCATGTCAAGGCCGTCGGGCTTCTCATTAAGGTCAGACGAGTTCTCACCGCTGGTGTTATCACAGTGGACGCTACCAGCAGCTGGAGGCTGACAGTGCAGAAGATTGGTTTGCTCGTTATCCATCTGGTCCATCTGAGCCTCGCGCTGGTTCTGAATAAACTCTTCCAGGTACTCAAAGTCAATATACAACTGATCTTTGTTCTGGACCGGAAAGCACACGTCCTCTTCGGCGGTGCGGACGCTGTTCAAACTAGCAGCATCATCAGCTGTGCGCGCACGACTCTTGTAACTCTTGTAGCTGCGGTGACTACGAGTACTCTTGGCAACAGAGCTCCGACGGCTCAAAGCATCGTTATCATCATCAACCCGGGGACGCATAGCTTCGGAGAAGGACGGTTCGCGCTCACGACGACGGGCCTGGGCAAACGCCTTGACAGAGTTCGGGGGCGAATGGGTCATTCCAGACTCAGCAGTCATACGGCGTACACGGCGCGAAGGCGATACTCCACGAGCCGAAACGTCATCGTCACTATCACTAATGGCGTTCTCGTTGAAGTCGCGAATTTGTATTCCGGTGTCGATGAGTTCGATTCCCTGGGCTTCAGCTTCTAACTGATGATTACGAGAGGCGTAGAGTGTATCAAAGGTTCCTCGGCGGCCGCGGTCCTGAAGACGCGGAATATTAGGGGCAGCAGTGGCATGGCGGTGGTCGTCGAGTTCGTGAATAGGGGACACGGCCCGGCTAGTCAGGGTTTGGTCCTCGTGGTCGGACATGTTATCGGTATTGTAAATGGCTAACGGTCTAGTTGTTCCAAATCAGACACTCAGTCGGGAGAATTTCAAGCGACCAAGTGAAGGGGAGACACGGCTGGAAGTTCAAGGCGAAACTTCCATAGTGTGAATATCGTGAGGCAGATTATGGGTATGGCCGGATAGAAGAGAACCGGGAAAAAGCAAGAAAGAATGAGTGAAGCAGAAAAAGTGAGGGCAAATGCCCAGTGATAGGTAGCAAAGAAGTCGAAGAGGCAAGAGATTTAAGTCCTTAGGGGGGCTTCTTGTTCACTCCGCTGTAGACCCAGAAGCCGGGATCGCGGCGGGAGATGACAAACGTGATGTCAGCCAGAGTGAATACCGCCAACCAGAGAGGATGGCGAACGAGGCAAGCGATCGAAAGAAAGAGCAAAGAGTCGCACTAGGGCGTGATTTGCGCGACGATGACGATGCAACAAGCGTATATGAATATATATCGGAAGATGGAGACGGCCGAGCAACAAAGAAATGAGTGTATGTTGGAAGTCGAGAAAGGCCGCAACTTTGATGAACAGAGCAGGCAAAGACAAGATATCAGATGAGGGAAGTGGACGATTTAAATCAAGTTGCGACAATGCAAGTTGAAGACTGGCGTAAATGAGTCTGGTTAATGACTTGAAAGGAATTATCTGTGATTCAACGGGAGAAAAGACTACCCCCGGAGAGATAAAAATGCCACACAAAAACTCCGACCAGCCACAGAATCCTAGGGGCTCCAGGCTCAAAAGATGGTGAGAAAAAAAATTGCGTCTAGTGCCCACAGAAGGCCCTGTCAGTCGTACTACACTCGAGCTTAGTGTGTTAGAAAAGTCACCGGTTAGCGGATCCCCCTTCTGGAAAATGACTATTCGACAGGCCCAACTAGAGAACAAAGCGAACCCAGCCAACCAGATGACGCTTCAACGCCACGATCAAAATCGTGAGAGCAGCATCTATACCGATTAGGTGTGTCTTTGTCTCGGAAACTCTCAGTTTAGTTCTAAATAAGTGGATGTGTCTGCATTCCAGCTCAGAAGGATACCCTGAAGAGTCACTATTTTCGTTGATGTTGGTGTCTTTCTTGAGACATCAAGGGGTGATTGATATCATCTATGACTGTCTCGCGGAAACGTAAGCTTCCCGAACATACAGTACATACATACGTATGTATGTAGATACAAACATCAAACCAATGGTAGAACCAAAGCGGCCGCCCATTGCGGTATCGCCAAGCCTTCCAGTTCCAGTTTCCAGTCATAAGCTCACCATGTCCAAAATCCATATTTCTATTGGACATTTAGAATGACTGTTAGATAAGCACAATTCAATCACATTCTCTATATCTTGTGACATCATCCGCTCTTCCTATAAAATCACATGTTATTTACCTTTTTTTGTTATCTTCATCTACATGCCCTCTCACAAGAACTCCGTAAGTGGAGATCACTAGAAGGCCTCGAAATCCCAAGAAAGTGAGGTGTGTCGCCTCCCTTTCTTTGTTCAGAATCACTGGCCGACAGGGCCTGGTCAAGTCTGAAGCTTGGATACTGTTACATTTGCTTCACGGAGAAAGCGGCTCGTGTTAGTTCTGTTCTCGTACCTGCTCATCAGAGCATGTGGCAATTCAGGGTCATGTTTGTTTCTTATCCTTCTAGGTTTACATTAACGTGCGTACTTGTGAATCTCATGAACCAGACTTCAACTTCATCAAGCATTATAACCCAAATCCTTACGATGTATCTCTGCCAGTGACGTAGGACTATCATGAACCCCACTCAATACACTTTATGACAATCAGTAATGTTTCAATGTCTCTATATATAACGATATTCCAACAGGAATTCAACTACAACAAAATATCCCTTGTACCATGAAGAAAAAAAAACACAAACACCCAGAAACCAAAAACCAAATACAAACATCCCAAAGTTCAATCCGTTATATTTCCCAACATCCGCATTCTTATTTTTTTACTCCAACATCAATCCAGTCCGTATCGACAGTGAATACCAGAAATCTCCAGCCAAAAAACACTTCCATACTCCAAAGACTTGGACCAATCGCCTCTTCAGTGTCCTTTCCTGCAGAACCCCGTGGCTCTAGACGCATACTGTGGGTCTAGCTCTTCACACCAACCATTGCTCTTTACCATGACTCAAGGTTGGTCAGGATGCAACCCTCGCCGTTGCGCGCAATGAGCTTACCAATGCGGTGGACCTTCTGACCAGCAGCAGTCAGCTCAGCAACGGCAGCATCAGCCTTGGTGGCGTCAACAGCCAGAATCATACCAAGACCGTTGTTGAAAGTACGGCACATCTCAACAGCGGGGACATTGCCAGTCTCACGCAGCCACTTGAAGACAGCAGGGCGCTCCCAGGTCTTGAGGTCGACGTCGGCGGCGAGGTGAGCGGGAAGCATGCGTGGGATGTTCTCCTGAAGACCACCGCCAGTAATGTGAGCAGCACCCTTGACAAGGTCCTTAGCAAACACCTGAAGAAGAGGCTTAACGTAAAGACGAGTAGGGGTGAGAAGGACCTCACCAATGCTCTTGGTAGGCTCCCAGGGGCAAGCATCGGTGTAAGACAGACCAGCAGCCTCAGTGACGACCTTGCGAACCAGCGAGTAACCGTTGGAGTGGACACCACTGGATTCAAGACCAATAAGAACATCACCCTCCTTCATCTCGTTAAGCTTAGGCAGGCGGCGCTCAGCAGTGACAACACCAATGGCAGCACCAGCAGCATCGTAGTCCTCCTCCTGGTACATACCGGGCATCTCAGCAGTCTCACCGCCGATAAGAGCGCAGCCAGATTCTCTGCAACCAGCGGCAACACCCTCAACAAAAGCAGTGGCGGAAACCTGGTCCAGTTTGCTGCAGCCGTAGTAGTCGAGGAACATGAGGGGCTCGGCACCCTGAACAACCAGATCGTTGACGTTCATAGCAACCAGATCAATACCAACAGTGTCATGCTTGCCAATAGCCTGGGCAATCATGAGCTTGGTACCAACACCGTCAATAGCACCAACGAGGATGGGGGCACCGGGGTAACCAGCGCGGTTCAAGTCAAGCTCACCACCGAAGCCACCGATCTCAGCATCAGCACCGGGGCGCTTGGTAGAGCGGACAGCAGTCTTGATGCGCTCAACGAAATCGTTACCGCCGTCAATGCTGACACCAGCCTGGGAGTAGGTCATCTCAGCCTGGACCTTCTTCTTGAAAGCGCGGTGAGCGATATCCTTACGGTAGTACATGCCATCAAAGTTGATAAGCTTGACACCCTCATAGGCCTTAGCAACGGCAGCCTCCAGAGACTCAGCAGTGGCGTTGGCAGCGATGACACGGCCACCGGCAGTGCGAAGCTGAGTGCCGTCCAGAGTGGTACCGGCGTGGAAGATGACGGTACCGTCAGAGGCGGGCTGAACAGTCATAGGAGTGCCCTTGGCGTATGAGTTGGGGTAGCCACCGGCCGAGGTAACAACAGTGGCGGAGAACTTGTTGTCAATGCGGAAGTCAACGGCGTCAAGGTAGCCGCCAGTGCAAGCAAGCATAACCTCAGCAAGGTCAGTGTCGGCAGAAAGAAGAGGAAGGACAGTCTGGGTCTCAGGGTCACCGAAGCGGACGTTGTACTCCAGAACCTTGGGGCCCTTGGGGGTGATCATAAGACCAGTGAAGAGAACACCAACAAAGCGGCTTCTTTCCTGGCGCAGACCGCGAATAGTAGGCTCAAGAATCTCCTTGTCAACAAGGTCGAGGAGAGACTTAGTCGCAATGTTAGTAGGAGCGTAGCAACCCATGCCACCAGTGTTAGGGCCCTGGTCACCATCGAAGATTCTTTTGTGATCCTGAGCAGCAGGGAGAGACTTGAAAGTGTAACCATCAGAGAAAGTGAGAATGGAAAGCTCATCACCAGTGAGGAACTCCTCGATAACGACCTCGCTGCCGGCATCACCAAAGGCACGGTCAATCATGATCTCCTTGATGGCGGCTCTGGCCTCCTCCTTGGTAGTGGGAATAATGACACCCTTACCAGCAGCCAGACCGGTAGCCTTGATGACGACGTCGTGGTCGATACTGTCGATGTAAGCCAGGGCCTCAGTGGCGTCGCTGAAGTTCTTGTAAGCAGCAGTGGGGATGTTGTGACGGGCCATGAAGTCCTTGGAGAAGGTCTTGCTACCCTCCATAGCAGCGGCTTCCTTCGAGGGACCGAAGACGGGGATACCAGCCAGGCGGAAAGGCTCTTCGATACCGGCGACAAGGGGCGCCTCGGGGCCAGGAACGACCAGGCCGATGTTCTCCTTCTTGGCGAAAGCGACGAGACCGGCAAAGTCATCGGCGGACACGGAAGTCAAGTTGCTGGTCTTGGGGCAAGTAGCAGTGCCACCGTTACCGGGGCAGGCGAAGATGGCCTCAACCTGGGGAGACTGGCTGAGCTTCCAGGCAATGGCATGCTCACGGCCACCGTTACCGACGAGGAGAACGCGGAGAGACATTGTAGCGATTCGTGGTGCGACGATGTCGAGTAAGTGTAACAACCGGTATAAGACGAAAGAATGTGGATCCTAAAACGAGGATCTCACGGCTTCGGGCTGAATAAGCTCTTTGGGGTGATGGAACCTATCAAGCAAATCAGAACAAGAACAAGAAAGAACAAGTCGGGAGTATCTAGACTAACAGTAATAATGTCGCAATTACTCAAAGCAGTGTATGACCAATCTGCCCAATCAGCTTGCTGTGGACCCAGAATTAACCACAGCGACAGTTACGATGACAGTGTGCAGTGAATTCGGAAGGAAAATTTGACATGTCGCCGTAGACGGTATATACGCTATCCTTCGCGGAAGGAATCATTTTTTTCCCTATTTTTTTCGTCTTAATGGGCCCGCCAGCCAATCAAAGGAAGGGACTAACATTGGTTCTTACATTCACCTGCATTAACCATTAAGATTTTTTTACTCCGGCTAGAGTTTTTTTTTGCTTGCGAATATTTAGTATAGCCCGTCGGGCGTGAGGAGATGGAGAACTTTTAGAGACAAAGTGCGGGGTGGCTCTGATGTCGTGATAGTGAGGTTCCGTGATAGTGCGTAGATAATGATAGGGATTGTATTTTTAGATGTTTATAATTGACGGACCGACACGCTGTGTCAGGTACATGTAGACGATCGGCTGACCATGGGGTGGCTAGATCGGTTTGTTCAAGTCTCGTCAATTGGTTCCATAGCCATTCAACAATATGTGTCTACTCCAAGTGGGGAAAACAATCAGTCCTCATGAACTACACTTTCTAAATAGTTTTCTATATGCCTCTGCACGGAGATGTCGTCATAGCCAAGAACTTCACTTCATATGCATTCAACTCCATCACCTGCAACCTCTTTGGCCTAAACCTTGCTCTATACTTATAATATCACGTGATAGATGTGATAAGATAAGGGCGATCTCTTTCAGGCAATGTGGCGCGCAGGCTTCCTAGGCGCAAGCGCATCGCTGAGCCCATGTAGTGGAATACGTTGTCCAAGCTTCAAAGGATTTTGAGATGCCAGCGCGGATGTTATGTATATTGACCTCTGGCCGATTATTACCTCCTTTGTTCATGATCCCTTCCCACGACAAATACTCCGAGACCCACCATCATCGCCCCAACACAATGGCTGAAGAAGTTATCGAACAAATTCGCGACATCGTCGAATCACCTATTGTCAGTCAACCCACTTCTCCACGTAGCGCGATCGGCCGCTCCGGCTCCTTCTATGTGTACCCTCGGCCCCCCCGCTAACCGATTCAACAGGACTTCAAGGGTCAAATACTAGCAGAAAGAGTATATATGGGCACATCTATCATCTTTGGTGTAAGTGTATCTCTTGTTTCATTTACGTATATTCATTGTGTCAGCAAAACTCACACAGATATAGATTATTGCCTTTATATATGGATATGCGAAGCAAGATATCCAAACCTCTTTGTTCATCATGCTCGCTGGATTGGTTACATCTATCGTTTTAGTTGTCCCTCCATGGCCCGCCTACAACAAGAACCCAATCACTTGGACATTGCCTTATGGTGCAATTCCTGTGGCTTCAAAAGAGCCGGTGATTGTCAGTCTCTAATGTATAAAGGTAACAGGCCACATGTAATAAAGCGTTTTGATATTTCTTTTCCGTCATTATTTTCTTTTTTTGCTATATTTCCGTTCCAACAATGTTCTTGATATTGGCTCATGTCATAAGCTTACTGTCGCCCCTCATGCTATGCCGTCACTATTGTTCAGTTCTCACGTGGTAGCCAGTGAACATGTACGCTCTGGATAACATTCGGATATCATTACAACATACACATCAGCAGGATGTTCGAGGACGCACTTTAGCCAGGTTTGCAGTTAAAATAATTTCATTTGTCGGTAGGCCGATTGCCAAATGAATAGGCAATTCGTCATGGTTTGATTATTTGGGTATACGTCGTAAATTGAGTTGTCATATCCTCGTTGTAAAGCAAGCTGTACGGTCGTAAAACGGTGTCGGGGTATCATGTTTATCTTCCGTACTTCTGGAATTCCCAGTTTCGGTTATCCAGCGGACAAACGTTTCTGGCCTTGAGCCATCTAGAAATGCAGTGGAAGTGGAACGCATGCTTCCAGAGTGTTAGACAGAAGATCGCGTGACTTCGAGGGTAGTTAAATGGTTCACTTACGTTGCAAGCACCCCAAGCTACTGTACATTCTTCGCTGGTAGCGGAAGCTTGGTTGGCCTGGCACTCGATGCCTGTATCTCGTATTAGAAAGTGTATTCGGTGACGACGGTCGTGGAATGGAATCAACTAACATAAATCCATGATGTGGTTTCTGCAAATAGCACAGTTATCGACGACGATATCCCAAGCCCAGAGGGCCACAGCTTGAACCTATATTTCAAGTGTTAATGAAAATTGTCTGTTGTCGCGATGGGATCTGGCGCATTGTTACTTACTTTCTTGACTTCAAAGTTCTTCTTCTCGCCTTCAACAGCCTTGTCAGCCTGTTTACTGGCAGTGCCTGGAGCATCGGTCATATCAACGTCAGCCATTTTGTTTGAATAAATGTCTCGTTGTATGGAAAAAGTATCAATGAGGAATGGTGACCAACAATTCCTGATAAAAGCTATTGATTACCAGGTGCTATCTGTGATGCTTCCCAGGAAACTGACCTATTATCGATACATGCCGTTGTACTAATGCCTGCTTACATAACTTCACTCAGTATTGAACGATAGGGTTAGGGTTATACATTGTGAACCTTATGCAGTTCTTTAATCGGCAGGCGCGTAAAACATGGGTTTGGTTATAACGCTATCTAAATGCAGCACTCCTGTCGATCGAACCAAAGGGAATGCACGCTTCAGTTGGGCGAGGTCAGCCTACAACACTAGTACACACAGTCATTTTTATCTATTGCAATGCACGATTTACAGACTAGAAATCAATCAATTTAACAAGCGATAAGGGCTGAAATCAACGGATGTATTCATTCCAGACTAGAATAGAATTGTGCGTTTCAATTTACTGTATGTACAGTTGTATGATGTACATGTGTATATTCATAGATACACAATGTGATCCTTGCAGTTCTCAAAGGTGCTACGACGCTTAGGCGCCCTGCCACGTTTGGAGAGGGAGGAGGGGGCAAAGATAATATGCCTTGGCGGAATCAAGCGGCGTTATTGCCTCTTCCTCCAAGAACTCCAATAGCAAAGTCATGATTCAGGCATCTAATGAGACCGGTCCACATAAGTTCCATAAGCTAAATCATATTACTTCATATGAAAAATGCACTCGAAGTGTTAGTGTAGTATGTACGCTTTTTTTCAGAATGTCTCCCATACAAGCAAGTGTAAAGCTCAGTGATGATTCAACAGCTTTTGCACCAGTACAAAGCCGATATAGAAGTTCATACGCTAATGGAAACAACTTATGTGCATACCTTCCTTCCCCTGCTGATGTTCAATTGGTCTATTGCAAATAAATAGCAAGACTTGACTGATAGGGTCTTTACATATTAAGGCATTTGTTTTAGGTACATACAGCACACCGTCAGTCCCTTCTGTATGTAATAAATAGGCCCTTGCCCACTTTCGCCCAAAACAAAACATTAATCTCTCCTCTTCAAATCTCACGATTACTATTGCTGGAACTCATACCTGCGAACCTTTTCCTTTTTTTCTTTTATCAAGCTTGTTTTCCCTTTCATACACTTTGGAATCAGTTTGAGTTCATTCGTGAGCAACGCAATAGTTTCTGGTCTTAACTTCAGATCCCATTGCATTTCACACAACAAGGCATGTAAGTAACTGTCAATACGCTGCCCGACCGTCTGTTCTTCATCCGATTAGTTTCTGTGAATATCAGTACTTTTACCTCCATTTCTAAACACGACTACGCCATGTATCTTCATTGTATTCATAGCTTATCGTCTGGGTTGAGGCTATGGTCTGCTGTAAAATGATCGGTCGGAGTCGTGTGTTTACCATATCTACTCAAACCAGGGAGATCAGTCATTTCCTTGCTTGCCTCCTAAGTCCTTTTTTCAAATAGTGATGCCTTTTCTAACTCTTCTGGTTTTCTAGTCTCAGCTTTACACATTATGAACGCCAGACTTACTCTTTCTCCATCAAATTCTTTTCTCGCATCCACACAAGCTTTCATTTCTTGCTATATTTCGTTGGACACACCGCCAGGCCAGTGTCACTATCAAACCACATCACCAACTCTTTCTTGACTATTACAATCAATCGCCACTCCAAAAATGGCAGAGATTGTCGCCAACCCGGCGACCAAAGACAAGCGTACAACGCGTAGCCGGAACCACGGCCGTTCGAAGAAGAGACATCAGACATCACCTGCATCTCAGAATGATCAATCCCAAGATGCTGGTGTATCTCTGCATGACCCCAAGACTCCTCAGAAGAATGCCCCTTCTCGTGCTAAACCCGCTAATGTTCCAGCAACCGCATCCCAGAACGGCGTGTCATTGAAACAGCCGAAGACCCGCGCTCGCCCCAAAAACATCGACAGTTCACCGCAACAGAATAACAACCAGGCTCGCTCTCAACCCAGACAGACTACCCCGCCTCAAAGTGCCGGTATGCCTCGCTCAGCCTCAACTACCATTTCAACTCCATTCGCCGGCTCTACTTTTCACGCTTCGCCAGCTCCGTCTTCGCTTCCAATGCCTCGTGGTCGCAAGCCAGCCTCCCCTCCGACATGTATTGCAGAGGCTTCTGTTCCGGAGGTAGATTCGAGTGCTGATGTTGAACTGAAGCAAAAGACACCTTCACGTCAGTTCCTATCTGCTATTGAGCCAACTAAAACTGAATCTCCGCTTGAGTTTTTGTTCCAACGCGACCGTGCCGAGAAACAGAGAGGCAATGTTGAGACTCCCCGCGCGGCGTCCGGGGATAACATGATTTCATATGGTCCTGAGATCAAGGGTCCTTATGCTGGTCAAACTCCTCCTGCCGAAAATGCGACACCGGCTCTTCTCAACCACTTGTTCAACAGTGCTCAGAAGTCGCCGTCTTCAGCCAAGGGCTTGGGTATCAATCGGTCCCGTCAATACAACATGGCAATGGCCATGGAGCAAGATGATGGTTATTCACATCAACAACCTTTGGGATCGTCTTTTGCTCGTTCTTTCAACGACCGCATCAGGGAAGCCCAGAGCCCTCGCTCTCCGAGATTCTCACCTGCTGGTCAAGTTCGCAATCTTACGCCTCCCCATTCCCAGGCAATGCTTCCCCACATCCATACGCCTCCCGTGTCTGGCGGAACTCCACCTGGCTCATCTACTGTCTCTGGAACCAACTCATCCGACATGAATGCTTCGTTACAGAAGTTCCTGTACAATGTCCCCGTTCCGACCGAGAACAATGCTGGCTGGGTGCGTCCTGCCGTCAATTTCCCCAACAATCCTTATGTCGCCACTACGCCTTACTTCAATGCCAACACGCAGACGCCACTTTTCACTGGCTATGGTCATGGCCACGGGTCTCCCCCCAAGGGCCCTATCCAAGGCCTGTCGCCCGCGTACGAACATCCTACCACCAACACCGTCTTGGAAGAACGGCTCCGCCAGATTCTCAAGATTTCGCCCGAAGGCAAATAGACTTTTGATCTATTGCCCTGGATAATATTTTTTCCTCCCGTTTTAATGATTCTTGTTCATTGATTATGGAATTTCACTTTCACGTCTGGGCTGATTGTATCACCCATATTGCCATTATGTTTTGCAATTCATTTTCTTGCGCTTGTACATAACACTCAACTCTTTGCATCGGATACCCCGCTTACTCAAGCACGTTTATTTCTGTTTTGCTCTTTTCGTTTTACAAATAGCGGCTTATATTTTATCAACAGCTTGCTATGAGGACAACCTTTTTGGAATTGTTCTCTACTCTGGGTACTTGGAGACGCTTCAAGTATATATATTGATGTCTCTTATACCTTGGAAGACACCTCTTCTGGTGTTGCAACCGATGCGGAAGTTGAGATGGCTTTTCACAGTTAGCCAGTTTTAGTGTTTATAATGATAATGAGGAATCATGAGGGAAGAATCTAAGCCTGGCTTGTGATATGCACATTGTGTGACTTGTATGATGATCGTAGTCAAAATGTGGTGGCTATGAATATTTGCCTAATTATGTTATGCCTGCATACATATGTATATATAATACTGAAAGACCTTGTGAATATATTTTCTACGATTTATTATTGTCATGATAACTTCTGTCTATGGAGGAAGCCTGTGGAGTGACTTAAACCTATGAACATGTTGTTTAATGTATGAAGGAACTGTAACACGAAAGCACGTGAATACGTGTACGACTGTTAAAACCCTAACACAGTGCTATGACATCATGAAAGGGCACGAGTGTATTGTATTAATGTTTTTGAAGTTTAATGGAGCTCTTTCATCAATAAAAATAGCACACAACAGTGTTGAGTTGTTCAGCCATTGACACTATTTTCTATTAATCATAACACTAGCTATCATAATTGCAATGTACGATGAGGCTGACACCGGTTATTCAAGCGGCGAAGAACGCTACCAAGCCCAAGTCCGCCGCGCAATGGCGCTATCTGCACGCAACTGTCCACCAGAAGCCGAAACACCAGCAG
Source organism: Huntiella moniliformis (assembly GCA_000712465.1). Lineage (NCBI taxonomy): Eukaryota > Fungi > Ascomycota > Sordariomycetes > Microascales > Ceratocystidaceae > Huntiella > Huntiella moniliformis. Next base: position 248,597 of record JMSH01000003.1, on the reverse strand, counting down.
ACCGAGCTGCACAGAATCGCAGGTCAAGACCCCTACCTGCATCATTAGCATCTGCTCTCCTATCTTCAAATCTAGCGACACCCAGTGCCATTGCCGCCTCGTCTATTGCTCGTGGAAACACAGAAGAGCGAGCCGCGGCACAAGCGATTCGTTCTGCGGCTAGGAGAGGACGAGGTGGTTTTGGCCGAGGCGGACGGGGTGGTATTGCGATGCGGGGTGCAAGAAATCAAAATTTGCCACCTAGACATACAGCGTGCCCTGTCCCGTCTGATTTCCCGGACTTTGATGAGGGAGAGGAGTTTAAAGCTGTTCCAGTGATGACCATGAAGAATGAAGACACTGACAAGGATACCAAACCTGAAGTCCCGGTACTACTTCAGTTTGGCACACAGATGCTCGATCGACGGAAAATGGAAGAGGAACGACTAGAAAGACAACGATTGAGGGCGGAAGCGAAGAAGGAGAATATAGACCACTCATCTAGTTCCCAACTAGCTTCCATGAAACGACCACGAGCTGATACTACGCCGTTGAAAGAGCAGCCTTTAAGTCGTAAGGTCAAGCTTTCTTCAACACCTGAGGCTAAGCCGGTAGTGACGCAAAGTTTGGAGAATAACACACCGGGTAACGATGGATTGTTTGTCGAAGAAGGATCAGCGTATGGATCGCCAAGTATCATACGTCCTGAATCGGTTGCGACGGCAAGTCTTAGCCCGGAACCCGAGGTCATTGATCTTGGGTCAGAGACTGAGTCCGGGTCTGAGGTAGAAGCGGTGGAAACTGTGGAACCGACACGTCAAGATACCAGGGAAGCTGACTTGGCAGCAGTCTTTGCTGCTGCCAAGAAACGAGCCGCGGAGAGAAACCCTGCTCCGAAGAGTCATGAGAAAGCTGGTAGTTCTTCACGTGGTGGCCGTGGTGGCCGTGGTAACCTTCCGCCTTTTCATGAGGGAGTTGTTAAAAGGAGCTGGATACGAGGTGTGCGTAGAAGAGGAGATGATATAAGGGTGGAAGAAGTGCTCCAAAAAGACGAACTTAAGTTGGCAATCATCTCTTCCTTTCAATGGGACGGCGCTTTCCTACAGGAAGTTATTGATTTGGAGAAAACTAAATTGTTCATGGTGATTCACGGTACTGATGAGGCTCATGTAAGTGTTATGCAATGTTCTATTAGAATCCATACTGACTTTTTATGTACGTATAGCGACGTCATCTTGATGAGTGTCTCCCGAATGAGAATTGTCGAAATGTATTTCCGAACATTACCAATGGTGGTATTCTCCATTCGAAACTTATGCTTTTGAAGTTCGGCTCATATCTACGACTTGTCGTGCCAACCGGTAACTTTGTACCACACGATTGGAGTATCATGGATAACGTGGGTTGATCCCTTTAAACGTTCTATTGATTGTATACTGATGGCTCCATGTGATAGCACGTCTTTATCATTGACTTGCCACTTGCTGAGACTCCAGTTCCGCTTGATGAATCAGGTCCATTTGGGAAAAGCTTGGCACAGTATCTGACGCATGTTGGTCTTCCGCCTAATACCATATCATCGCTACGGAGATATGACTTCACCAAGGCGAATCGGTACAGATTTGTTTATTCAATGTATGTATCAAGCCGAGTTTCAATCTGCGTGTGTATGCTAACATTTTCATAGATCGGGAACGTTTAAAGGTAACGATAGAGAAGACATCGGTAGGGACAACTGTTTCACTGGGGTTGAATACTACTAACGCGCATTCTAGGACTTTGTGGACTTTCAAATGCTGTTAAAGACTTGGGTTTTGCTTCTAGCAATCCCGTCGAGCTTGATACATGCGTATGTGACCTTTCAATTTCACAATTGTTCGTAATTACTAACAAGTATTCAGTCATCATCTATGGGAAAGATCAACACCGATTTCCTTAGTATGATTCACAACGCTTGCCGTGGTTACCGAATCACTAGCTCAGCCGCCGAGGTAGATGGTATCTCTAAAGATACCGGGGCTGATTTGACTAAACATGTGCGTATCTACTTTCCATCAGAAGATACGGTGCTCAAGTCTCGAGGGGGGCGCGATGTAAGTCTAGATTACTATTGTATCATGGATATATTTAACTAACATCGCCAGGGCGCGGGCACCATATTCATGTCATCGTCGGTATGGGATGACCCAACATTCCGCCGTGAAATATTTAAGGACTGTGTTGGTGTCAACGACAGGACACTTCTACACAGTAAGATGATGTTCATGCGGGACAAGACCAGTAATGGACCTAAGGCTTGGGCTTACATCGGTAGTCATAACCTCTCCCAGCGAGCATGGTAAGTTTGAACACCGCTTACACAAAACTTTAATAAACTGACAAAACCCAGGGGACGATTCACTCAACCGAAAAAAGCTGAACCCTCTTTGATTGGTGCTAATTGGGAATGTGGCGTGGTCATTCCTGTAGATGTCCGGCCGGAACATGTTGACGGAGAGGGCATGCCAAAGCTCGAGTGTTTTAACGATGTAGTCCCGATCCCATTCAGGGTAGATGCAGCCATAAGCTACATTGACAACCCGAGACTTCGTCCGTGGTGTATGAAATAGACGTCACCATCTAAATATAAGCCTCAATACAATAATTAATTAACCCTTATTGACAACTCTCCAACACCGATTTCTGTTTTAGGAAACTTCCCTCCTCCTCCTCCCCCCATGTGGATAATGTGGACCTGCAGAAATAGCGGGATTTGCCAAACCCGCTACTACTTTCCATTTAACCAAGTCCAGCAAGAAGCAGTTTCACCAAATTTCGATGTTGCTGTAACATGAAATGCGCCTGCACGGATGATGGTGAACCCTAATATTTTTTTCTTGTCCTTGTCATTGAATCCGATTTAGAAGTCCACGGTACTGGATAATATACATTCCTCTAGGTTTCTTCCTTGAGACTGATCGATCGCATATATTGAAGCGAGAGAATGCCCTGTCGGCTAATTCAACCATGAATGTGCTCCTTCGGCCAGCCACGGGCATGTCCCGGGTGATGGTTCATTCACGGTGGAGAATGTCGTCGATGGTGGGCGGTAGTGGGGGGTTTCAAGGCCGGTTTTACGGGGTGTTGGGCGCGTCGAAGAGGCCGGGTTTTGAGGGGGTGGGGAGGGGACTTTGTGCTGTTAATGCGCGGGGATTCCGCTGGAGTATGGGGGTTATGGGGAAGTTGAATGATAAGTATGAGATTCTATAAGGATTGTTGGAATGGTTACTAACGAGATGTCCGTCTAGTCCTTCAAAGCACACCGAGATAACCCATCCCATCGACGCCTCGAAAAAGATAATACCGCCTACTAAACACGAAAACATCTACACCATTCCAAACTTCCTCACTCTCACACGTATCTGTGCCGCGCCTGCTGTGGGATACTACGTGCTTAATGACTGTCACCAGATGGCATTCGGTCTGTTCGCATATGCTGGTATCACGGATATGCTTGACGGGTGGATTGCTCGGAAGTGGAAGTTACAGACTGTCGTTGGGACGATTGTTGACCCTATGGCTGATAAGATGCTTATGACTATCTTGACGGTGTGTCTTGCTATGAAGGGGGCTCTTCCTGGTATGTTGAATTCTCGATTTGGTGGGGATTCCTTTGCTAATTTATGTGTGTAGTCTGGGTGGCTTCTATCATCATTGGTCGGGATGTAGGTCTTGCTATCTCGGCAATCTATTACCGGTATATTTCCCTCCCGCCACCAAAAACGTTTATGCGCTATTGGGACTTTTCTCTTCCGTCTGCGGAAGTCCGTCCTACCACTATTAGCAAGGTCAACACTGCTCTACAGCTCGGTCTTATTGGCATGACCTTGGCTGACCCGGTTCTTCCATATGAGCTTGGGAACGCATTAACTTACTTCCAGTATGTCGTAGCTACGACTACAATCTGGAGTGGTGCTAGCTATATCTTCAGTAAAGATGCTGTCAAAATCCTTAGTAAACAGTAATTTGTTTTTGTAAATAGATGATGCTTGATAGATTGCTCAATGACAAAAATAATATAAGGTATATACAAACAAACTCCGGTCCCAAATTACCACCTAATCGTACACAAACAATCGTATTCTTACAAAAGGACCGACGTTTCAGACCCCGTTTCTTTGGTAAGATTCTCCTGCACCGTTTTAAACGCCGCTTCCCGCTTTTGTCCAGCCAGTACATGTTTTAACAGCCGTAACGACCCACTTGGAGTCATCCCCTCCAGTCGACGTGCTTGCGCAATACTCTCAGGTCTCGTAACCTTGAGAATCTCCCGTTCATGGAAAGATAGTCCTCCTACAGAGTGATAATCTAAATCTAACGGCAACTTCATGTTCTCTTCACGCTCTAATGACTTGCGCCATGAAACTTGTGATTGCATGTATGGTGCATATACCGCCTCAATGCCCACCCGTCTCCGGATCTCGGGAGAGAATTGGTTGATCTCCGGGACTAACTCTGTCAAGCTGTCTAATGTGGCATTTGGTACACAGAGAATTGATAGAGCTGACCGCCGAGTAGTATCCTGACGGACGGGGAAACCACGCTTGATCCACTCTTGTGGTGAAAGCCGGACTGCATCAAGACTAGCAAGGAGAGTGTTGATCTGGGCTTGATCATTGGTATATTTAGCCCAACGTTCATCCGAAACCACTCCAAGATCGTGACCCATAGGTGTCATACGGGTATCAGCGTTATCAGAACGGCAGCTAATTCTGTATTCACTACGTGTGGTGAACATACGGTATGGTTCAGACACACCCTTGGTGATAAGATCATCAATCATAACACCAATGTATCCATCTGAGCGCGAAAGTGACAGTTGTGAAAGGTTCTGAGCAGACCGACCAGCGTTGATTCCCGCTATTACACCCTGACCGGCGGCTTCTTCGTATCCTGTTGTTCCGTTGATTTGCCCGGCAAGGAAGAGACCACCTATGGCTTTGACTTCAAGGGTGGACTTGAGGTTACGTGGGTCAACGTAGTCGTATTCAACGCCGTAGCCTGGCTGGAGCATGACGACATCTTCAAGGCCATAAATAGTCTTGAGAAGACGTTCCTGGGCCTCGGCGGGGATGGTCATGGATAGACCATTGGGGTAGAACACGTCGGTGTCAAAACCTTCGGGTTCAATCCACACCAGATGCCGATCTTTATCAGCAAACTTAATGATTTTGGATTCCAAAGATGGGCAGTATCTCGGCCCCTTAACCGTCTCACGAATATGAATCGTCTTATCCAAGTTCTCCCTAACAATCTCATGACTCCGCTCATTAGTATACGTCATATAACAAGACAATTGATCCTTCACCGAAACAGTCTCGTTCATGAAACTAAACGGCATTGGCGGGTCATCACCAAGCTGCTCCGTAAGAAGATCAAACTTAATACTATGTCTAGCAAGACGTGGCGGTGTGCCCGTCTTAAGACGACCCAATGTCAGCCCGGCACTCCGGAGAGACTTGCTCAGTCCAAAGGTAGCATCTTCGCCCATTCTACCAGAGGGATACGCCTCAAGACCAATATGGATTTCTCCACCGAGGAATGTGCCGGTTGTAATGACGACACTTTTTGTGTTGATTACTTGGCCGGATTCAAGACGGATACCGGTGATGTTTCCGTAGGAGGCGTCGGTGGTGGTGTTTTCGTGGTCGACGATTATATCTTCCGCTTTTCCATAGACAATATCGAGATTCGGGTAGCTCGTGAGTTCCTCCGTCATATGCTTGTGGTATAACTTCCGGTCGATCTGTGCTCGAGGACCCTATTAACGACACCAACAGTTAGCACTCCAAGTCTAAAACAAGTTCGTCTTCCTCATACTAACCCAAACAGCCGGTCCTTTAACCCGATTCAACACTTTAAACTGAACTCCCGCCTTATCAATAATACGTCCCGACACACCATCCAAAGCATCAATCTCCCTCAACACAATTCCCTTGCCAATACCGCCAAAACTAGGGTTGCACGAACACACTCCCAAATTATCAATCTTCGGCGTCACCAACGCCGTCCGCGCGCCCGACCGAGCTGCCGCTGTGCAAGCCTCGGCACCGGCATGACCACCACCAATAACTACTACATCGTAACTAAAAAGATCCCGGGGTTTAGCATTGCTGAAGTTACCTGCTGGAGAACATGTCGTAGACCAACCTTAGCGTGTCTTGGACTGTCGCAAGTCCTCGTGAGAACTGGATCCGGGGAGCCAACCGTACACTACGTCGCATAAGCGACATGGACCGGAGGATCGACATTTTGGTGGCGTTCACAGTTCAAGCCTGGGTCCAGAGGCAATGACGTCGGTTTTATTGTATCACAAGCCAAAGCACCATTTTTTCCCCGTTATCTTATCAGTCTAATTGACTCGTTATATGCATATCCCAGGCGACACACGTTTGTTCACATAAATAACCAAAAAGAATATAGAAATTGGGGTATTTATTCAAAAATTAATTAGAATGGACTTGGTAAATTGTAAAATTTAACGACTGGGCCACCCAGAGACGGCCTCCTCCACTTCGTCCAAAAATGAGCCTGCATTGTGAACCGTCGTACCGCCCAGGACCACCCGGACACCCGGAGTGTTAGCGTTTATCGTCGCTACTGTCTTGGCCTCTTCGTATGTTGCACCACCAACAATGAAGACAATGATATCTTGTGGTTTATCTCGGGTTGGCGCTTCAAGGAATGGGTATTGTTGTTCTCTTAGGCGGCCACGGATAAGATTTTGAAGGGTAGATTCTAATACCGGTGTGTGTTGCGTGTAGACATTCTCTACGCCCTTCAAACCACGAAGTGCGCGTCCACCCAAAATTCCACCGCCTTCGAATAGATCTGTGATGCCTGCCTGAGTTTGTAACTGGCTCAGACTTGAATGGTAACGTAAAGTCCTCTCTACAAGAGCAGCACGCATGGGTGATACTCCGCCAGCAGTGACAAGCAAGTCAACCAAAATAGGAACAGCATTGTTGGGGTGCTTGAAATACCGAAGAGCATAGAGAGTGACTACGGCCACCTTTGACTCGGAAGAAACATTGGGATTGGGAATCAAAGATTGAATAGACTATGTTGTATGTTAGCATTCTGATACATATAAAGCAGAATCGGTTCACTACTTACTCTTAAATCCGAGTTGTGGTTATCATTACATGCTAGACTTTGCTCCAGTTCACTCACTTCCAGCAGGTTTTCAGCACCCACACGTCGACTAAGTTCGGATACTAAAGTCACATGCTTGCTGACATTTCCTGCCAACTTGCGGAACTCAGGATACTCTTCGATGAACCGTTTCATGTCATCAATAGAGTCGAGATTAGCACTACTCTTAGTCTTGGACTGGTACTGCTCCACATAGTCCTTGATATTTCCACCGAGATCGCCAAAGTTGAGGTACATGTTCTTTTTGAAGAAGGGATCTTGATCTTGAGATAAGACAACTTCCTTGAGTTCTGGGCGGATGTCCGGTACATCACTCAGATCTACCCTGCCATTGTTGATTCCAATAAGATGATGAACCATGGCTTGGTAGGTCCATTGTGTGAGAAGAGGCGTGTACGGGTCCTCACGACGGTCCAAAATCAACAATATCGGCGGAGTATCTACCCTCCGAAAGTCGAAAAGCTTCTCTTCTTGGGTCATCCGATACCTGACTTCGGTAGCAAGTTTCTTGGTTAACCCACTAGTTTTTGTGTACCGGATGAGTGGTTTCTTCTTGAGCGCCAACAGAATAGCTATCAACCCCTCTGCTGATCGTTGAAGTGTGTCTGGGTTCCAATGTTCAGGGCCACCAGACCAAACTCTGTGTTTGGGGGCGGCAAGATCAAACGAAAACAAATCTGGGTTTATGACTACAAAGTCGGCAAACTGTTCTTGAACTTGCTTGACAATCTCATGGTCATCGGCCTCAGCAAGACGTTCCAATGAAGACTTCTTGATCACGTTTGTAAAAAACAGATAGTACTCGCCATATTTTGGCTCTCTTAACTCGTTAATGAGCATCTCAATCGATTCTGGTGATGGTCGGATCAAACAAAGACACCTAAGATGGCGCATCTTCTCACGATTAGGGTTACCCAACCGGTCAATAAGATAGATCTCATGATTTAATAGTGAGGACTGGGTGGTAGCCGTCGAAGCAATTGAGACAGTATCGCTATCTAGCAATAGGACCTTCATCTTTGCTGGGACTGATGATGAAGCGCCGGTTGACTTTTCTCCGGCAGAAATGACATTGGCTATGTAGCCAGACATTGCCTGCCAGATATCCATGATGAATATAAAAGAGGATTATTGGAGTATGTGAAAATCAAGAACAAAATCAGTGGTTTTGAGAAGAAGGAGGGACTTTGATAGAATTGAATAGTGGTAGTATGTCAACGCTGAAATGTGGCAACTGATAGATGACGTCGACAGAAGGATGAAGCTCAAAGCTTACAAGAGCTTGGATAAATAAAGCCAACAGCCACAATGATTAAACGTGGCTGGGCAAGACAAGATATATAAACGAAGCAAATCGTCAAATCGTCATAAAAAACAATAACGGTCTATGATGACGTTAGAAACTTCTATTCGTTTAGAAATGTCTTTGTCTCAATACAATCAATTCACTTCAGAATGAACTCATAAAGACCGGTAATATCCCTTATGTGGCCGACGTGGCTGTTGGTTATGCATTTGTCGGGGTAATTCGGTATTCGGGAGTATAATCCATGCATATAACGTAATTTACCAAGACACCAAAATAGGAAGGAATATCCACTATTTGACATCTTCGAAGCGAAGTACACACAATTGAATCCATCGACAGGTGCTTTACGTCATAAAACCGTAACATTATGATCTGAATTTACATTTTGGTACAGCACAAGTTAAATAATTACACTTGCTAGCCTGTTATGGTCCTCGGGTTCGGGTCGAGCGCCAGCGCTGCAGTTATGGCGCTCGAAGATGTGACACCTATACCTCCTCCACAGCCAACGTAAGAAGCCTGCTATCCTACCCATTTACAAATGAAAATCTAACCATGTAATCATAGTTGGTCTTTCACTCAAGGTCTCATTGTTGGACAACTTTCTGTTATCTTGGTCTTCATAGCGTTCATCCGCTTCTTCATCTTCGGAGATGCCCCCACGCAGGAAGAATCTGCCGCTCAACGAGCAGCTGAACGTCGTTCACGCACGCTTGCTCATAAAAGCTCGCTGAAGAAACTACGTAACAACGGAGACCGAAGTAGTTCGAAGCAGCCGTCATTGAACCGGAAGAAGTCTAGTGTACTTCGCGGACAGACAACGCTGACTATTGGTTCTATCCTAAGCAAGACGTATTACAAGGCGGATAACCACCAACCTGAGAGTTTAGACTGGTTTAATGTTTTAGTGGCACAGATGATTGCTCAACTTCGGAGTGATGCCCAGCATGATAATGCTATTCTAGACTCCCTTACAAAGGCCCTTAATGGAGACACTCGGCCTGACTTCCTTGATGAAATTAAGGTTACCGAATTGAGTCTGGGAGAAGACTTTCCTATCTTCAGTAACTGTCGAATCATCCCAGTCGATGAGGATGGCGTCGTCATGGCCAACACTAAAGCTCTTGATGCCAGTGTAGCCTCCCGTGACGGGCCACGGCTCCAAGCCCGTCTAGATATCGACCTCAGTGACATGCTCACCCTGGCACTCGAAACCAAGATTCTCATCAACTATCCCAAGAAACTTTCCGCCGTCCTCCCAGTAGCCTTGGCAGTCTCAGTCACCCGCTTCAGTGGAACCCTATCAATATCCTTCATCCCAAGCAACCGCGCTCAACAAACCCCAACCATGATGACGTTCAATTTCCTAGACGACTACCGTTTAGATCTATCCATCCGCAGTCTCCTTGGAAGTCGTTCTCGTCTACAGGATGTCCCCAAGATTGCGCAGCTTATTGAGACTCGGTTACATAAATGGTTTGATGATCGGTGTGTTGAACCCCGTTTCCAGGAAATTCCATTGCCTAGTATGTGGCCGAGGAAAAAGACAACTAGAGGGCCAGATGACGCACATGACGTGTCTACTGGTGGGGCAAATGTGGCTCCCAGTACGGGTAGTGGCTTGAGATCCCGGAGTGCGCACCGTGAAGCTACTGAGGAAACTCGTAAGGAGGTTGATGTGGAAAAGGAATCAAGAGCTTCGGATATCGGTTCAGAACGGGATGGTCTCCGGATGCGGAGGAGGAGAGGTGACGAATAAAAACTACGGTGGGATATTACTTTATGATAGTTATCAATGAAAACCATTGCAATACTGTTAGACACGAGAGTATTGGTGTTCAAAAATAACTATATATTACTAATAAGTATCTTGCGCTAGCTAATACAATCCGTTAGGTCCGTATGACAGTGTCCACAAATTTTTGTACCACATCACCGCACCAGTAACTAGTATAACATAGTACGCTGCGGTCCAAACCCGGATCTGCGTGGAACTAGAAGGGATTCCCAGCGGTAACCAATATGGCTCAACTGTACCAGACACTCTAGGGAAGCCCATGATATTGCATTGGGCATGTAGGAGAAATACAGCAAGAAAACTTCCACTCCGTAGAAACAGAAAGGTCGCCAATGCTCCAAACAAACTAGTATAAGTGAATTGAACAACAGAACGAATGATGGCCATGTGCAGAGGTGTTTTGGGGCTGGTTATGCGAAACTCGTAGAAGTGGTGCACGTGAGCCAAACCAAACAGAACAGGTGTGACAAAGATGGTTCTGCCAGAAGGAACACCTGCTAGGACAAATAACGGGACAACGGCGGAACGGAACAATGCCTCTTCGGTCCAGGGTGCCTATGCATGAAGCCGTGATATTAGCAAGGTTGAGACTATTATGGGTGGCCCCTGGCTCTTCTTGACATTTGAAGTTTCACATCCATCTCAAATGGCTGATACAACTTCTAGAAGAATGACAAGGCTAAGGAAGTCAATACTTACGACAATAATGCTTCTCCAGGTGTGAATATTGTTCCACAAACTCAGGGGTCCCTCGGGTCTGGTGAGAGACTTCCAGTTACCGTCGATTACGAGTGTCTCAAAGAGGGGACCAGCAAAAAGAATGGAATTGAGAAGTAAGACTTTTCCAGCTTCAAATAGACCCAGTGGCATGTAGCCCATCAAAGCCAATGCATCATTTTGACGACCATTAACAGACTTTGTGTTAGAAATGATGACGTAGGTTAGAATGCTACAAATAATTGTCGATATGGACACTGCAATGGTTCGACCTCTGATGACACTAGGACTATCACGATTAAGCGTCAATGATGGTCTCGTGTTCTTGGAGAAGTATAGAGGCGCAACATAAGCTACGGTGTAGAATATCTAGAATTTTAAGTGGATATTAGAGAGTGTTTTCTACAAAGCACATGATGATGTACAACTATTGTTTTGTATGAAGATAAAGGTTGAAGTCGAAATCTAGCTTAGACAAATCTCAATGAGGAAATGTGGCACTTTATGTGGCTGTAAATGCTAATGTGGCGTATACAACCAACAAATTTACACAGTAATTCCTCACAAGAAAGTCATGATTGTTTTTCAGATGTATGATGTCACTTACAAGCATCCATGTGGCCAACTTTGGGGTAATGACAATACCCTCCATAGTTCTATTCTTAAAAAGTCGATATAGAATTCGATTCTTCTTTAGTTGTAACGTATTCAAGTTGTTTATTTTTGGTCGGCGTCTACTTGGGAGAAAAGCGCTTATAAACAGTGACGACAACGACAAAAACAGCAACAACCGTAATAGTAACAATGGATTTGGCCTGTAAGTGAAATAGGATAATGCCGGCGGTTATGTCTTTAGCTGAAAAGTTGAGAGCTAGCTGTAATCGATTGAACAAGTTCTCAGTTGGAATAGAAAAAAGACGATAATTCTTAGGGAACTCAGGGGTGGATTTAGGCGCACGCTGTAGTGGGTAAGTTCGATTTGAACAGAAATCAGGTGGGGTTAAAATAGTGGCCTTATAGGGTCAGATGTAACAATCCGGCGCATAAATTGATATCAACGCAAAGTTGCATGAAATTATTGAACAAAGGCCGATGGAGAAGAAGATGAAGAATCTGAGTTAGTTAACTAGTTCAACCAGATATCATTTTAAACGGTTGATAGAATGTACTATCAATTCATTGTTCTCTTTTGACAACAATGTCATCCAAACATTATTCTAGTGATGCATTCGTTAGGGTTAATACAAAGTTGATTATCCCTTGGGTTGTGCCTGACTAAAAAAGAGTGTAACCACACGTCAAAAGGGGCATACTGTGTACATAACAAACATTTCAACTAAATCTATGACGACAGTCACATTCTCATTCTCCCTTTCATTTTATGTATGCAGGTTATAGATAATCCTCAAAACCCGCATGCCAAAGAAAACATCTTCATGAACCAGATCGTCTGCCAGACCGCACAGCATTTGTCTTGAAAAATCACAGTTCCTGCAGCTGCGTAATTTCGGTTATGCACGCGGTCGGTGTTTGTGGAGTGTAAGGGGCGCTATTGTGGTAGTTAGCTGCTGTTTTTTCAGTGGTGTAGAGCCTAATTTAGGTTGTTATAGAGGGATTTTAACGGTAGCGTTGTGTTTCGTTGATGCAGGGCAAAAGAGAAAGACCTTTGTGGGATGTGACGTTATCAGCCTTGTCTTTTGAAATGGATCTGATGTTGATTTGGTATAATGGATTTGGTTTTGATGTTGGAAGTTTTAACAACATAGATGTATACATTAAATGTGTTACCAGTGGCTTGGAACATATACATATCTATATAAACTCTCCCTTAGATTGAAATCTTCGAAAAGTGATCTTCCAAAGGCATAAATCGCTAATCAAATAGAATGGTTCTCGTCAATTCCGATGATTCTTCCAGAATGGCAGTTCAATAGAACCTTTCTCGCAAACTCCGTTCCAGGGCATAATTCGCCCTCCCCACTATAGACACCAAATCCAGATATCCCTGCGTTACGCCAGGTCGAATCCTACTTTGAATCCCTTCAGCGCACCCGGCGTTTTTTCTTGTGTCTTTAGGATACACCTGCCTCTAACAACATGATCGTAGGCTTCATTCATTCGTTCATTCATCATGGGATATTCGACCTCATCTCTTCATGTTTGAGAATCAAGACGGTTGTCATGGTGGTGGTTAGGAAACGCCATCTTTATTTCCCAACCAAAACGTCACCCAATCTTGCAATAATGAGTAAAGAGACAGTTAGTGATCCAGGCTCTCATGAACGGGTCATCGGAGTTTATAAACCCACCAAGAAAAACCTGTTGTATAGCCAGCTACACAACGCTAACAACAGCCAAAATCCAGCTCTACAGCGACAGACCCCCTTATTAAACCGCCGGCCCTGTTGGCCCCAGTCAATACGATGGCTGGGATGTTCCAAGACCAGCAAGCAAGTGGCTCGCCATGGCCCGCAAAGAGCTTCTTTCTGGGAAACCCAGGGTCCTTCATCGCGTGCGTGCGTGCCCACTCAACTTTGGCACGGCTTTGGGTTGCGTTTCTGGGGTTGAAAAGTTGCATTTTGCGGGTTGTTTGGTGAATAGGAAGGCTGGTGACTTGGAATGGACTAGGCTGGGGGACCGGGTTTACCTATTGTATGCATGTGGTCAGAGCCAACTTGGTGTTCATATCGAAAGTGACAATCAAGGCACTGGCCCTTTTCCATGTACATATGTGGGAAGTCCCAAGCACGAAATGCAAAGTCTTCAATCTTTTGCTTCTTCTCCTCTTCCCGCTTTTCCATCATTCGGTCGTCGAGTACCAGCTTGATATCAGTCATTGTTGAAGTTGCCGTCTCTTTTCTCGCCACGACGACAACGACGACAGCTCTCGAGATAGCTCTCCCTTGATTCAAACATAATACTCCCTCCGGCAACCTTCTTATTTGATTTTATTTGTTTAACTGCCTTGCTTTTCGTCTGTCTGCTTTGCTCTTATCACGCTAGTCGAGCTGCCTTTATATTCTTTTCCTTCGCCACGAGCTCGACGTCCATTCACTTGGCTGTCCATTTTTTATATTCGACTTTTTTTACGACCACATTCTTTAAGAACGAACTTCACGTTGCACTCACTTCCTGACAAACACGTTCTGGTTGTCTTTTCCATTTCAGTCTTAGAAGCCTCCAAGCCAGCTTTGTACCACCAGGCAGTGTTTCAAGAATTAGACGATTTTCTCAATTGAGCAACTGCCTCACACAACTACGACTACAACAACTATCAACTAGACAGTTGTCAGAGACAAGCTACGATACATCATATCTCCGCTGTAACAGAATATATTGTGTGTGTGTAACATACGAAATGTTTTGTTAGAAGCTTATGGTTTACCGTTACGCCTTTATGACTTTTTACTATTGCTTTCTTATGATTTAAACCCGTCTCTCGTTTCTTACTATTCTGGAATTCCTTCTTGGGCAACTTTGCAACCAACGCAATATCTCATCAACAAGTTTGAATTATCACGACCATTTTGACGTCTTTTTTACGATTTATTTTTGTTTTCTTTTCACTTTTTGACGTCTTTTCTTTTACAATTCTTTCTTTTTGGGCATCTAATTTCTCAATAATTACGATTGCTTACTATATTTCAATATTTTTAAAACCTATTCTACATTATTTCCATTTACGGCTACAAAACACTTTCAGGCTGCCTGCTTCTATCCGGTGTGCCTATCGTCAAGCACTATAACTTCAAGAGTTAGGAGCACGTCCCCGTTAACTCCCGCTCATGATCTCCGCCACACAAAGTTTGTAATCTCAACTGTAAACATCTGGCCTGCTGTTTGGCCTTTTGTTTGGCGTTTACTATTGGTTACTAGCTTAGTGCAACAACACTTGTCGTACTTGTTTATTGTAACACCTAAAGTGGCTGCCGCCATACGGCTCCCACACTTAAAAACATGTCGTATCCTCCGCAGACCCCGTCTCGCGGGTTTTCTGCCGCGTCTGGAAGACCTAGTTCTTCTTCCGGCTCTGCTTCATCGCAGTCCACTCAACACAACACTGGAATCCGTCTTGTTCCATATACCCCACCAAAAGCGCTCGATGACAACCGCAGCCATAGATCGTCCATTGGATCGCAGTTTTCCACCGCCAATGTGGTAATTGAGGGCGAGACACAGTTAGAACTGGACCGCTCAGCTATCAGCTTTGGTCCTGAGCATTCGTCCTTAAACCTTCAAGCCGCCACTCATTCCCGCAGACAAGATCACCACGAAAACGACGACGCAGACGACGAAGATTTCAGTGACGCGAGTAGTTTTAATAGCCACAAGAGAGCTCAACAACGGCGCCGCGACTTTTATAACCAGAAACGTTCTCTCATGCCCAGTGACACTGATCTGTCATTCTCACTCACTGACGACATGGACATGGATCTCGATGTGGTCAACGCAATGGAGTCTTCTAACCCGTCGTTTCGTCCCGCCAGCTCCAGTTGGCATACTTCTGAGCTTCTCGGTGACGAAACGGTGGCCACCGAAACAAGTATTTCAAGCCACTCATTCTTGCAAAACGCCCCAGGCCAGCGCTCCCAATTGCACCAGGTTTCAGAACTGTCCATCCCCCGTCCAGGGACAGGCTCTGCGACGTCTTTGGCCCCTGCCGCCAATAGACGACCTTACAAGCACAGCGCTTGGACAGCTAGCGCAGTCCACAGTGACAGTGAAGACAGCGCTTTTGACAGTGTCGCAGATCTCCATGCCAATACTACTTTGGAACCCAGTTTAGAAGCATCCGCATCAAATTCGTTTGGTCTCGACTTGCCCCCGCTGCCGCTGCCTCCGTTTGCCCCGTCGGGCACCCCCTCGGCTTCACGCTCGAGACAGTCAAGTTTCGGCAGTGAAAATCTACGCCCTAGTACCGCGGGAGGAAAGAAGCGTCGCAATCAACTTATGATTTCGTCTGATGGCAAGACCTTCTCTCTTGCGCCATTATCGCCAACTACCGCTTCTTCTTCTTTTGCACCGGCGCCGTTGAACGCTCATCTTCTCAAGGCATCTACCTTTCCATCCGACGCTGTTGCTTCTTCGCACTCCGTCTACACTCGCTCCAATTCGGTTTCTTCATCACAGTCTTTGTCCAACGCTTCCGCTCCGCGCCCGTTGCCTTTGACGCCTGTCACTCCTTCAACATCTGCATCTATTTCTGCTTCTGCATCATCAAAGTCGGCCTCTACTGTCGCCGCTATTCCCATTCCAGCATCTGCCAACTCAACCGCTCCTTCTATTCGTGCAATTTCGGCTTCTGCTAACTCTGTGCTATCATCATCATTCGAATCTGCTACATCCAACACCATTCGTCCTGTCTTTGACACCAACCGCCTCAGTTCCAGTGCCTATTCGCTCTCTACCGCACCATCTCGTTCGACATCCAGCCAACGCCGCTATTCGGAAGAAACCTCGTTTGTCGATACCCGTGCAACCACTCCTTCCGAGTCTCTCTTCCTGTCGCCCACATACTCCTTCCACACTAAGGGAAAGGCCGCTGTTATCGCACTTGAAGCTGACCAGTACAACAACGCTCCTTCGGCTGTTACTTCGCCTACCAGCATCTCTTCGTCTTCCTCTTGGGGTCGTATGATTGGCGGTGTTCGTCAGGTTACCACTGAACCCAAGCCAATTGTTACTTCGGTCTCCAATGCCCAGTTGCCAGTTACTGTCGCACATTTCACTTTGGATCCCGTCTCTGTAGATCTCGAATCTCCCGTTTCTGGTCCCGATTCTCCGTCGCACAAGGATTCTTTATTTGTCGCTAAGCGCAACTCGGCCTCATCGCAAAAGTTACAGACTGCTGAATTGCAATTTCCTACCTCTCACGCCCTGCAGTCCCCTGTGTTCCGCGAATTACATGAGAAGTCGTCCTTTCAGTCCGAAACTACACTATCAGAGACCAGCAACTACAAAGTCTACGCACGGTCCAGTTCTCCTCCTGCGCCCGAAGACGACACCATTAGTCTTGCGCCTTCTTATGCGGCTTCTTTAGACTCCAATACCAACGTTCAGATCATCGGCCAGTCTTCTCCAGTCGCTTCCGTGTCACGCCAGTTCGAAGACAGTAACATCGACCTCCACCACCGCAACTCCGAAGGTACCATCACTTACAGCAGTGACGACGACGAGAACTTTGTAGTTCATAACGTATCTTCGCCACCACAGTCGCTTCCTTCCTCGCCCATTGAGCCTCAGCAATCCCGCTTTCGTAACGACAATCTCGAGGTTTCTAAACGAACCGTCCAGCCAGTGTTTTCACAGGAAAGCCTTAGAGTTGAACCTTTGCGCCCATTGGTTAAAGTCACGCCTGCTTCCCGTCCATTGTCTGCTTGCTCAGAGGCCCACCAAGAGTTGGATTTCGAAGAACTGCACCACGCTCCATCAGCCGAATCGCTTAACAGCGCCTTCAGTTTCGAGCCTGTAGAGTCACTCCTTGCTACCCCTACAGCCATCCATCTTCGTCGTGCTTCTCTCTTGGAACTCAGCGCTAGCTCCGCTTCTAACTCTACACACGATCTTCTTCAACCTTCCACAATGTCACATCCATCAGAACAATGGGCTGAGTACAATGGCTCGCCTAGCTCTTCCGCTGGCCCATCGGACCTCGAAATCACACCCATCCAGGCTCACCCACACAAATGGAGTGATCAGTTGTCTACCGTCATGTCTGTTACCGAGCCATCTTCTTCTGCGCCACACTCGCCAATCTCAAGAACAGGTTCCATTGGTTCCTTCGCTACCTACAACCGTCACAGTGTCGGCTACGCCAGCAGTGCTCACTCTCGCCGCATGCCTAGCATTTCTTCCTCCATCGCAGTCAACATGGAGAGCAATGGAAGCAGTAGTGTGTTTTCGCATTCTCGTAGCAACAGCGCATCAGTTGAACGTCCCACTCCGACATACCAGCGCACTTCTGGCGCGAATGTTATCAACCATGTTGACGAGTACGGTGATGGTATTGGCGAGTTGAACACTCTTCACTCGCGTCCATCACGCACTCGTCTGGGAAGCTTGTTCTCTGGTACTTCATCTGACCGCAACCTTCATTCATCTTCAAGCTCGCGCTCCAACAGCATGAACTCCGCTTCCATCCCAACTTGGGCTAGGTACGTTAATTTGGAGACACTAACTACAAACCTTTACTAACAACTTCTGTCTATAGACTTTACTACGCTAACGGTGAACCTCGTCCCATGGTACCAACATCCGACCCATCTGACCCTGAAAGCCGCCCAACTTCCCGTCTAGGCCGTGTCGCCAGTTCCGAATTCCTCCCCTTCGGCCGCAGAAAACAGAGACCTTCCACCCCCGAAAGCGCCCCAAGAACACAGACACCACTTTCCCAAGACGGGTCCTACACACAATCCCAAGGAACCGCTAGCCGTGGCCGCGGTGGTAGCATCCGTGCCCAGATCCGCAAGCAGACGTCCAGTATCTGGTCACCACACTTGCGCCAGGATCGCCGGGCTATCATCGACCGCCACAGCAGCATGTGGGATCCCCCAACGGTTGTCTGGTCTAGTGGCAGCAGCTTCATCAGCCGTCGTAATATCCAGGTTGTCAGTTTCATCCTTGGTTTCATCTTTCCTTTTGGTAAGTCTTCATCCGAAATCCTCTTCTCATTGTCACACAGTCGGTGATCTTGGACAGATGCAGTACCAGTATGGTCTGCAGAAGCTCATGTAACACGGCATTTTGTAATCTGTCCATCAAGTATCAGACTATATACCATGCATATGAAATCCAGAATACTAACAATCTCTCTAGCATGGATGATTGCCGCTTTCATCCCTCTTCCTGCCATGCCATCCTCCGTTAAGACCATGGAGGAAGGTCGCAGCAGCATGAGCGATGGTGCTCTCGAAGACGACATTGCCATTTCACAACTTCACTCAGACGAGGTCTACCACCTCCGCATGTACGAAGGCGCCCGATGGTGGCGTAGACTAAACCGCTATATGTCGGCAGTTGGTCTACTCGTCATCGGTGCCGTGGTGGCCCTGATTATCATTGGCGTGCAATAAATATGCTCACCAGTATGATTCATTCGTCTCTTCGTTTCTCACTTGTTTATTCTTGTCCGTTTCAGCGCTTGGTTTTTGATTTCTTGCATGGTTATGACTCCTCAGATACTCCCTCTTTGTTTTTTTCTTCTTTTCGATTTTGTTTTTCTTCAAACACCCCCCTCTAAGGCCCATTTTTTGAAGCCGGTCTTTTTCATATTACGTGTATCCGCATTTCGTTTGGTTTTGCAATTGCATTGGCATTTCTTTTTGGATACCCACCTTTGATAGGCTTCTTTTTATACTCCGTTGATGACTTGGTAATTTCTCCAGTTGTCTTTGCTATTTGGCGACCTGTCATATCGTCTGACGTTAGCTCTGGAACAAGACGTTCCCTAAAAATGCTACGCCACTATATATCTTATTGTTTATAGTTCTTTTCACCTTAATTCCATAATGGATTCACACATTCAATTCTCTTTTTCCTATGTATATATGTGAAAGATGTATGTTTATTTAGTTATATGGCATTTAATATGCAGTTTATGTATGTGAACATATGTCTAGCTAGATTGGAACCACCTAATATGTTATTGGCGTAGTCATGAATCCCCTTCAACTACAACGCCCAAATTTTATTTGGCCTTCTTTTGAGCAAACGCAGCATTGGCCTCTGCCCGAATTTCAGCAACCATTTCGTTCACGTCCTTTTCAAGGTTATCATGGACACCAAGAATAGGATGAGTGACGGATGAGATGCTGTCAGTACTGGCCGTCCGAGAGATAGCAGGACGTTTGCCGAAGAAACGCCCCTTTGCCTGGCGAACCTCCAATTGCTTGCGCAGGAATCCCTTGGCAGGCGAGGCAAAGAACACAATAGTAGAAAAGACAGCAATGATGGCAAAGTAGTAGAGTCTATGCCAGACTTCCAACGAGTCATGGAGATCCAGCACCAAGAATGGGATTACCAGAAACCCAAATATTAACTGAGTGACGAGAGGGCAGACAGTGTCATAGAGCTTCTTGTTGGGAGTCGGCTCGCCAGTTTGCGGATCCAAAGTGAAAGGACGGATATAACGACGCACATCTATTCATAGTTAATACGACAAATTCACACTGTTGGAGTCATATATATAGACTTACTTTTGGCGGCAGTTTGAAGGAAAGAGGCGAAAATGAAACTCATGTAGTAGCCTGGGTGGAAACCGTGCCAGAAGGCGCTAGTTCCGAAAGTCATCATGCTGGCACGGAAGCCAGGCTTCTTACCGCGAGGCGTAACGCGCAGGTAGATGTAGTTCCGGAGCCATTTGCTGGTGTTCATGTTCCAGCCACCGAGTAAGGCACGGGGGTTTTGCGCTGTCTCTACAGCATAGGGATCAATATTTTGGAGGCGGTTCCATGATACCTTTCCAGTTGTAGGGTCAACACCATTGTAACCAAGTCCAGTAAGAATGCAGGCACCCTCAGTAAGAGTCCAGACTCCATAGTACTTGGTGCGGGCAGTGAGGCCAACGAGGTACATGATCCAAAGTCTTTTGAAGAAGCCACTCTTAAGGAAAGAATCCTCAAGCAAAGACTTGGGATAGTAGCGTCCGCCTAAAAGAACAAAGGCACCGATCCACACAAGTCCGATGACCAACTTAGAGAAGGCGGGTCCCCCACTGCGGGGAATCTTTCTCTGCTTACGTACTGGGGGTCTCTTGGCTGGTTCGACATTGCTGGGCACGTTAAACATGGTAGTATCAACCCATTGGCGGTACTCCGAGTAGTCGAAAGCCGGACCAGCAAAAAGAGAAGGGAAGAAGAGAACGTAACCAGCAAAATCAAGGAAGGAGGGAAGTTCCTTCAGCATGTGGTCACGTTGGAAATCCGACAGTTGGTCAGAAGGTAATTGACCATCGGCAACGTTCCAGCAAAAGGCGTTGAGTTTCATGACAAGAACCATTTGAGCACCAGTGACATCGACGACAGAAGGCTCATTAGCGAAGAGACGTTCCAGATGACTGTATGACAAATGTCCCATCAAGAAGACAAAACCAACCCATGGCATATAGCGACTTCCACGCAAGAAGTAGGCAATAGAGTAAGCACCGATTGAGCTGAAGGCCAACGTCAAGACTCCTTGCCAGAGGTCAAACAAACCAACAAGATAGAATAACGATACACTGTAGCCGAGGTTTTGGTATTAGCGAACCCACTTATACTTATGCGACTGGGAAAGTTAAGCATACGCAATAATGAAAGCATTTTTGTAAGCTGGTTTCCGATCGGGGATTCTTTTGAGTAAACCGCTTAGAGGATACGAGAGTAAAAACGAGAAAATGAGTTTAACTGTGCAACATTGTCAGTTGTCGATTGAATACTTTGACATAAGAATGAACATACGCTCATCTGAAGATGCTCCCAGTGAAGGGGCAATAAGCTGAAAGGCTATAGTAAGAACGAGAATTAGTTGATACAAACATAGATCTTGAATAGTAATGAATAAACTGACGCTTATCAATGAAGGTCAACATGTTTGACTTCTTTTGCCCAAACAAAATCCAAGTTTGAAGTCAAGATTGAAGAGTGATGAGCCAAGATCTCTTGATTGTTACTGCTTAAATCGAAGTGGAGAGAAGAAAATATGGCCCTAGCTTGGTGAGAAGCTTGTTGAGGCTCTAGATAGGAACGTCCCACCAAGATTAAGTATTCGCGAGGAAACTACGGGTTCCACGTTGAATAAAATATGAGCTTGTGAAGAACGAAGCCCTAGTGCAGTGATTTTGAAGAACGACACGAAACAAAAACGTACTTCAAAAGTGCACAAGGCGAATATGTCAATGTTCACGCTGTACTTTGCGGTCACATGTAATTCAAGCTCAACGTAACATGACGACATTCCGGTGCCATGGGTCTTGTTTTTAGACGCAGTCCCAGGCTGGATTTGCCGTTCAGCGGGTTTTGCTTGATCCTACTCCGCCAACAAAAAAAAAATGGCAGAAGAGCTTTACAGCTGTTCAATGAAAAGTTCAGCAGGTGGGGCCGGAATATGTTGTATACAGAGACCACTGTATTTATAAATATAGCACTACCATTGGCAACAAGAACACATAAGCCATTCAAATGCCGTGGCGTATGCACATGTCTAGTATAACTAGACGTCATTTGTCACCAACAGAAAAGGAATCATAAAGGATACATACGAAGACAAACGCATACAACAAAACATACAAACTCTCAAACTAATCGCGCTCACGCGGCACGTACATATCTAATTGTAAAAAAATCTATAGTGGAAATAAGATCCCAGACGACAATGACAGATAATGCAAGACAGGCAACCTTCAGTATCTAATTCCCAAAAAGCATTCACCACGCATAAACCCTCAAATAAGCGCGACAACACCAATATAAAGCAACAATGTCAACCTCAACGACCCAGACAAAGACGCCCTACGCCACTTCAGTTTTGAACGACAGAAAAATGTTCTCATCGACGTATTGCTAGCTCTGCGCAAATTTATGCCGTGACAAAGCAAAACATAAGACCAACAACTCCATCACATCTATAACTTGTCTTGACACTACCTAATAGCATCGGCAACACCAAACAAACTCATACATAGCTTGTTTATGACGAGTTGGCATCGCGAGTGCTCTGAGAACTCGCGCTCATGGTAGGGCGAGTGGTAGGCAGAGACATGTTGCTAGGGGCAGCACGAACGCGAGCCCAGGCGTAGACCAGACCGGCAACGAAACCAAGGAAGATAGCAGTGACACTGCCAAAGGTGACGGGAGCCGAAAAGAAGACCAGACCAGCAATGGCAATGGGCAGCTTGTTCAGAGCACCAACCATGGAGTAGGTGGTGGAAGAAGTGACACGAATGCACCAGGCCGAGGAGTAAGAGATCAGAATGGCGCAGACACCAGAGTACAGCATACCAATGAGCAGGCTGTTGCGGGACTCAATAGGGAAGTTGAGGGCAAGGTTGGCGCTAGACCAGTCCTCAGCGCAAAGAGACAAGAAGACAAGGACGGGAATGGTAAGGAAGTTGTTGTAGAACATGGCTAAATCAGTATTGTTAGTACACATTATCCCGAGAGAATTCGTCTGTTGAAAAACTTACTATCCCAATCCTTGAAGTTCATGGTCTTGATAACCTTCTTCATGGCAAGGACGTACATGGCAGTGCAGAAGACGTTCAAGGTCATCCAGGCGTAACCGGCGTTGAGGGTAGCCATGGCCTCGGCGGCAGCAGCATCCTGAACCTCGTTGCTGATAGCGTGCTGGATATCAGCCCAGGCAGCGACAACAGAGGACAAGACCATAAGACCGAAAGACAGGAGGGCAAGCGGGGAAACGCTGCCACCGAACCAAAGGACCTCACCGTAAGCAATAACGATGATGGTCAGGTTCTTGAAGATGGTGTAAACGGGAACCGAGAGGAACTGGAGGGCCTTAATGCCGGTGTAGATCATGCCGACCAAGAGGCACGAGATGGGGAACCCTAGTAGGTAAAAGATGTCATGTCAGTCAGTCTGTTCGTGAACAATTGCGTGATGTATGGGTCGAGCGGGCGGGACACTTACATCTCTTAGCCTTGTTAGAATCGTAGGGCGCCAAGTCCTTGATGACGCCAAACTGCTTGAGACCGTAGATGGTACCAGAGCAGACCGAGGACTGAATAGCCAGGTACAACAAGTTCAAGTTCCAAGAGCTACCAGAAACAACATACTTGTTGACAACGGTCATGGAGATGGAGGCAAAGCAGTAGGCGAGAATCGAGATACCAGGGCTGTTGCTGAAGCGCGAAATGTCCAAAGAGCTGGTGGCGCGGGGCGATGGACGGCCGGAGACGAAGCCTTCCCGCTCGCCGTAGCCGGACTGCATCTCGTAGTCCTCGTTCTTCTTGTCGGACATTATGGATGATTGATGAATTGAATATGTGGTCGCTAAGATGGTACCGAATCGAGCGATACTGAAGGTTAAGATGAACTCAGGAACCTAGTATTGGTTGACGAAAAAGGGAGAAAAAGGTCGGCGATTTGCAGACGGGGCGGAGGGTTGACCGTCTATGTATGCACGTATGCCGCAAGCTTGGTTGTCCCAGGATACGTGGGTTATGTTATGTGGACGGACAGTGCAGATTTGGATGGAAAGAACGGGCCTTGATTGAAGCCTTTCAAAAATGAGGACCAGGTCAATCAAAATTGGATTTGAACCAACGAGATAACGCGATAAATTATAGGTTCAGATAAGTACGATTGTTAGTTTATTCTAGATTTTGAGACTTTTGAAAATCCCAGAAAAAAATTCTCAAAGTTTAGGTGGTCTACAGTTAGAGGGGGTTTTGGGGCAATGTGGCATGGGATACGCAAGTATTACGACAGACTATTCAAACGATTCACTCCGTGTTGTCTCACAATAAACAATGACATTCCTTATCAGAGTTCCTGAGAAATGGGTGTGGTAGTCTGAAGAACCAACGGAGGGCCCAATTGACAGCGCCAATCCGCTTAGGTACGTGGCCCTGCAAACGCGGACATGGCAATAGACTGGCCACGTAGTAGGAAGGCACGGCCGTAATACAGCCATAAAAACAAGTCGTCGTATTGAATTCTTTGGCTCTATTGAAGGCGCTATTTTGGGCTCATTAAAGTTCTACTTAGAATGATATGGTGACTCTATCATTACACGTTGTCTGAATTCATCTACATACATCATAGTCAATACTTACAAGATTTCATTGACGCGTTCAATAAATGGCCTTTTCTCCTCTTCATATCTGTTAGTGCACCAAGTATGACATATGCAGGCCCCTATTTTTATACACATATCAGGCTGTGAATAAACACAGGCCCCCCTTACTAAACGCATAGCCATAATTTTAACATGTCCACTGGCGGCTATGATTTTCAAGGGTCATTAAACGCCATGCACATTTGAATGAGTCCATTGTATTGTGTATTGGTTGTTCATACAGACAACTCATAGTAAAAGAGGTTGTTGGAATCTATTCGCCAAGAATCTTATGCATCTGTACTACCATCTGCCATGTCAACGTCCTCACTATCAACTTTATTCTTCGATTTCAAACCTCCGATTTCCCGGATATCATCTTCAGATAGTCCACATCCCGATTGTAATGGATAATTCAAATGTTTCCAGTCCTCTAACTCTTCAGTCACCGATCGAAGTCGATCACGAATACTCTCGATTGCATATGTCCCTAACAATAACCTCAATGGTGGATATGAACAATGAGCCAACTGCCATACTAAATCAGCACATTTGACAGCACTTGTTGGTTGATTGTCACCCATCCATTGTATCATCCGTCGGGCATGTAACGAAGGTGATGTGCTATTTGAGTAGGCTTCGCTCCCATGTGCTATCAAGAAATGACCCCATGTTGGCAACGGGTTGCTCTCAGACTTTGGATCAAAGTCGTCTCGACGAACCGGTCCAGGCTCTACTAAAGTGGCCTTGACATTGAATGAGTCAGTTTCGTATAACAAGGCCTCAATAAGTCCTTCAACAGCATATTTTGTTGCGCCATATGGTCCCAAGCCAGGAACTCCCAATGCTCCTGATGTCGAACTCAAAATCAAATAACGTCCTGATTTTTGACGTCTAAAGTACGGAAGAGATTCCTGGATAATGTGAACAGTTCCCATGAAGTTCGTTTCAAACTGATTTCGTATCTCGTGCTCGTCTTGGTCCTCACATGAGCCAATAACACCATAACCAGAGCAATTGGCAATAACGTCCACACCTCCGAAATGATCAATCGTTTGTTGAATGATCTTTGCCACTGTTTCTCGAGCCCGTACATCACATAAAAGCCCTAGACAGTTTTCTGGCTGTTCTTCCATTGCTTCTGGTGGCGTTTGAAATGCACATCCAACTGTGGCTACCCGGTCGCCATGTGATAAAGCAGCTTTGACAATCGATCGTCCCATATGTCCAGTTCCACCAAATACCTATATTATACGTCAGAATGTGTGGTTGGAAAATAACTTCTAATTGGAATGACTTACAATCCATATTAATGACCGTTTAATTCCAGCGATATGTGGTGGATCACAACTAGCTGGCAACAAAGGTTTCAGTCCACTGGATTCTGATGCTCCTGAAATTGAAGCATTGTCATTATGTACGTCCATTTCTTTCTATAAGTATATGGGTATGCAACTGTTTTGGTATAATGTAGAATCACTGGTCCATATGATGTGAGATGCCCCTAATTGGACTATTTCATGTGCTTGGTAAACAACTGTCCTACCATACATACCCTAATATACTGTAGGGTTAACTGCGATGACCTGTTTGAACCAGACAATCCTATACATGTGTGTACAACATGTACATGCGTTGCATACAAAAATCATCAGTCGTAAGTGACAGACATGAAATCATTATTTAAAATCGTTTACACTGTTATTGTTCTTTAATTGGCTGGGGCAATGAACTCGTCGACGTACTCCTTACGATACTTGTTGTCATCCAAATCAGGCGAGCGGTTCAAAGCTGTCCACTTGGGCTCGTCCTTGAAAAGGCGCATAGCATGAACATACTGCAGTTTTGTTAGCAAAATGCTTTTACCACCAAATTATAACAACAACTCACGTTAGATTCGTCGGTGGTGAAACGATGATAGATCCCGGCGGGAAGAATAATCAAGTCACCCTGTGTATATATGTTAGTCTCCAGTCGATTAAGATCTGCAAAATTCCAGAAACCTACCTTCGCCAACAGGATACGAACCCACCGGTCAGACTTACTCCGAACATCAAAGTAGCCCTGGCCACCACGGATGTATCTTATTTCTTCGTCCTCATGCAGATGCTCTTCAAAAAAGCTCTTCACCTTTTCCTCATAGATGGCACCCATCCGCTCGGGTGAGACAAACACCTCGTCCCGGTTCTTGTATCCCCGTTCCAATGCAAGCTCATCGACTGTCTCAACGGTTTCATGACGGGAGTACAACACTCCCAAAGCCGCAAGTTCCTTCTCGTCAACAAGTTCGCCAGCATCGTGAGCACAGCGTTGGTCACCCTAATTAAGAGTTGTTAGTGATATAATTCAACGCATGACAGGATGGATGAGTTTCCAGAACCTACATACCTCCAACTCGTCGTAATAGTAAGCTCTCATGGTGTTTTGTCTTTATCTTGGTCTCGAACAGTACAGTCAAGTCGACGACGTTTAACAAATTCCGAGCTTTTATACCAAATTGCCGTGATTTTTTTGCAGGAATAGGGTTGAAGCGCGGGGTCCCAATAGTCTACAAAGACGAAATTAAGTGTAAAAATAACTAGTCAGTTGAGGAAAAATGTCTTCGCCAAGAAAAGAGATTGCTTGATTCCAGAATATATATAATTCTGACGTCTTTTCACCGGTTGATGGCGTCAGAACAGGTGATTTGGTTGTCAGGCATTTCAGTCAATTTTCGTCGGAGCATCGACCGTACATGATGTCAGTCACCGTCTATAAAATGACCAATCGGATTGTACATGTTGCGAAAGTGATTAAATGTGCATCGATGGGCTTCCATGGCGTCCTCGGTTGGCTCCGATAGGCCACATGTTATGGATCCTTGCATTGAATGTGGTTCGTCAACCTACATGCATGGCATTATGATACTACGTCATAGACCCAGAGTTGGGTCAACAGTATTGAATATAAAAAGCCGAGTTTTCAATTTCAGTTCGGATTTTACCGCCCTTATATTATGTGTGTTTGTTTAGAACAGGCAACTCAACAAATTGTGCACCACACAACGATGATCCTAGGCAAAAAACTGTACAAAACGAATGGTATTCATATCAACTGACTAAACAGCAGTCATAAGTATAATTTAGTTATGAACCTGCACCCCACCGTCTGCTTCATTTGTGGCTGGTTCTTCGATTGGTGCCCCTTCGAATAATCTTACCCACCACGATGGCGGGGCAAGTGGCTGTTGGTTGTTGTGAACTGCAGGATATAAATCATTAAAAAAGTACAAAATATGTCCAATCACCAACCCGAGAATCTCATCTTTTGGAATTCTGCCGTTGACGAGCAGGTTGAAGGCCATCATGACCCAAGGCAAGTACGGAGCGGTGAATACTAAGATTCCCAAAAGACCAATCTGTGCATCAGGGTTCCGTCTCGACCAAATGTAAACCAGAATTGACGATAACGGCTGGCCAAGGAACGGAAGTTGGATGAATGGTGCCACACACAAAAGTGAAACAACGGCGCAAAATAGGAGCCAGGCAAACTTGGCGGGAGACCTGCCAGAAGCTTCCTCCAGGAGTCGAGAATGACGTTGTAGGAAGTATACGTTCATAACCAACTCTAAAGACAACGGCCCGAAGTATACAAAGGAGGATGCTAGTCTCCAGTACTACGGTGGATAAAATATTAGTATCTATAACGTTTGCTTGACTCTTCGTTATGTGGTGTTTACCTGTTGTTTTACAAAAACGGCTCTGTAGCTATAGAATAGCTGGAATGGCGAGACGATACCACATTGCACGAGAATACTGGTGACAAATGCGGCAGTCGTCCACCACCGGGTACACGCCGGTGTGTCCCAAAACCATTGGGCGATGAGGAACGGCGGTTGTTCGGCCATAGTTGAGATGTAAGCGTAATGTGCCAAACTACGGTGTAGTTTAAAGAATTTGGGGGATGTTTATTTTCCAGGTATGATATCCCAAGGCATTAAAGACTGGTTCAATATCTTGTTACGTATCCGGCCGTTGGTGTATATGTGGCTTGACTGATCAGTTGACAATGCAAGTATAGCTCGGGTCGCGAAGTGTAGGGCTAGCTAGGCTAAAGAGTTGAGAAAATGCGGTACGCTGAGAAAGGCAAGAAATAGACAACAATGAGTGATGAGAAGGTATCTTTGGGAATAGTCTAGATGTTGATATCTAGAGATCTTCGCTTAGTCCGAGTGAAACCAAGTGGTACGAATGTGCAAGCCTTCTTTTTTGTACATTAACAGGCATTTGCCGACCCTCTGTCGCAAGTTGACAGTGACGTAGCATGCATCGTAACTGGAGAGTGAATTTGGACACATAAGGAAGGCGGTGGCCATTTACATATGGCAGAATTATATGCAGCTTTGAGGGTTTAAACCCTATAGCTTGCTGCAAGAATTTTAACATGGGCGTGGTTGCCGTTGGCAACCACTTACGGGGCCCTTTCCTAATTTGTGATGCGATTTCCCTGTCGCATCGCAAAAAAAATAGACGTCATTACTTAGTTATTTTGTTGAGTTTGCGCCATTGCCTTGTGAAAGTTTAAACTACCCACCAAAGACGAGAAAATCTTCAATTAAACTCCCAAAGTCTTTTTGTTCCACTTAAGACGACCCGCTATCATATCAATTTTTTTCAGCACTACAACGGCTGTGGTATCATCAGTCGACGCAGATATACATCAATTCCAGCTTCGAACGCGATCACGACATCCGAGCTTGCAGCCTCGCGAAGCTTTTTACTGTTACAGTCCACGACACCGAAACGCCCAAAATATACTTGTTTTTACGGCTGTCGCAAGGAAGACTACTCTTAAACGAAACGAGGCGTGTACCGCGATTTGAATAGCTTCTGGGAATCATGCCGAGATTATCATCAGCCCCACGCATTGGAAAACCACCCAGAGAGAGTAATGGCGTACAACGTAAGAGAGAGCGACTACTTTTAAAGCCTCTGATCAATTGCAACTGACACCATAATAGCTGGAGATCCCGTTCCATACAAGACCAAGAGACGCTACAGACCAGGAAATCTCGCCCTTCGACAGATTCGGGAATACCAGAGCAGCACCAAATTATTGATACAAAAACTTCCGTTCGCAAGACTTGTAAGTCACAGTTACCTCGTAAACAAAGATTCCATACTAACCGGTTTAAACATAGGTCCGCGAAATTGCGATGCGATACAGACCGGAAGACGAGGAGATGCGGTGGCAGTCACAAGCAATCATGGCGTTACAAGAAGCCGCCGAAGCATTCTTGGTACATCTATTTGAAGATACCAATCTATGTGCCATACATGCAAAGCGTGTAACCATCATGCAAAAAGATATCCAACTAGCTCGTCGCATCAGAGGTGTCTGGGGTGGTTTAGGCTAGACGAGATGGATGATGTTTATATGTATAGCTGGGTAATGAAGTTCTTGGGAGTCTCCTCTGGATTGGTTGTTGTCTAGAGGCTGATGGTTGGACAATTGTGATATACCCTTGGTTTTGCTGTTCGGGGTTCTGGCGTTTCATTGGTTTT
Source organism: Huntiella moniliformis (assembly GCA_000712465.1). Taxonomy (NCBI): domain Eukaryota; kingdom Fungi; phylum Ascomycota; class Sordariomycetes; order Microascales; family Ceratocystidaceae; genus Huntiella; species Huntiella moniliformis. The sequence goes on along the minus strand of JMSH01000003.1, from coordinate 218,284 downwards.
GTGCTCGGGTTTCTTTTTATTCATTACTTTCATGGAGGTCTCGGCTTATGGAGAAACTCTCTATTTCTTAGTTGGTGATCATTGTGGCTACGGCGCTTCGAAATTTGTCTTCTTTCTCCACTTTGTTCTCTAAAGTTGTATAGATGTTTTTATGGCTGATTCTGTTTGGGCTCAAGTACCCATATGACCAGCGGGTTAAGTGTTTAGATTTGGTTGATATCGAGCTATTTGTTTACTTGGACGGCCATTGTACCGTTCTACAAAGTGACTGTAGATACTAAGCTAGCCTATTCCGTAACAAAACTTGGAATGCTTCCGGAATAGACTAGGAATGAGACATGGGGCAAATAACATCTACTCATGACTACATAAGGGTTACTTTTGCCATGGTATTGACTGATATTTGATTCAAACTCATTCAGTATATGTATACACATCATTGTATCCCCACTTCCAAGACCTTTCATCAACCCGCATCGTAAATTAACTCATCAGTCACCATGGCTTCATCGTTCCTCGGCAGACGTCTTGCTCTACGTTCTGCTGTCTTGTTCTCCGGAGTCAGTACAGCCTGTACTCTGAGACACCAGTCGACCATTCGAATGGATGCTCTGTCATCTCTTCCCGAGTATGATGTCCGGGTAACCCCCCAACAGCGGATGAAACGCAGGTCACCAAGATATATGGACGATCAAGCTGAAATGATGGCCCAGATATCAGGTGGATGTATGACAGGTGTGTATTATAGATTCTCGACCGGAAGTCCTAGTGCTAACCATGGTTATTAGGGTTGCTCACTGGCATCGCAGTGTCGATGATGTCAAAAGTCATCATTTTTGTTGCTGGAGCTGCTGCTTCAGCTGTAGTGGTAAGATATATATCTAGTGAAGATTAGCATCGCGGACACACTGACAACAATCAACAAAAGCTGGCGTATCGACTCGGATTGAACCCTGCATCCTTTATCAAAGTGCCCGAGAGATTCAAGCCTCGTAACATTATCCCTAGTATCACTCAGAGGGTACCATTCAAGGCTGCCTTCACAATTACCTTCATGATTGCTGCGTTTGGCCATATCTAGAAACTGTCAACATGCAGCCCAGTACTACTACAAAAGTTATGAATACAATACAGAACTATATAAACCGAAGAGTTAGAGTTTACAACGCAGCTGTTTCTCTCTCCAGCCACTCCAAGGCCAGAGCATCATTTCCAAGGCGATCCTTGATCTTTTCGTACACCTCAGCGTGGTACTCATTGAGCGCCTTCTTTTCATCCTCATTCAAGAGGGCAGTATCGATAAGTCGACGACAGTAAGGCACCATAGTAACAGTCTCAAAACCGAGGAAAGCGTTACCGCCAAATCTGTGGGTCGTGCCTACCTCCTTCACGATGATCATGTTTTCAATACGGATACCAAACGATCCGTCCTCATAATAACCTGGCTCATTAGAGATAACGTTGCCAGGTGCCAGAGCAACCTCCGCATAGGCAATTCTGGTACCGATGCCAATGGGGCCCTCGTGGACATTCAGGTAGGAACCAACGCCGTGTCCAGTGCCGTGTCTGTAGTCAAGGCCTTCTTTCTGTTGAACATAAATGTGTTAGATGAGTCAATAGGATGAGAACTTGGACTAACATACCCAGAGATGTTGGCGGGCCATGCTATCAATAGCGAACCCAGTAGTACCCGTAGGGAAAACAGCTAAGCCAAGAGTAATGTTTCCCTTGAGAACAAGAGTATAAGCCTTCTTCTCGAAGGCAGTGGGGGTACCAAAATGGACAGTACGGGTCGTGTCAGTGGTTCCATCAAGATACTGGGCACCAGAATCACACAGGTAGACAGCATCTGGGTCGATGGTAGCACAGCTACCCCGTTCTGGCTTGTAGTGAATGATTGCACCACTATCGAATATGTCAGCTATGCAATATTCTGAGTATTTTCAACGTTAAAACTTACTTTGGGCCAGTTGAAGAGATGGTGTCAAAAGACAGACCAACAAACATGTCTTGCTCAGAACGGAACTTCTCAAGTTGATCAGCAGCACTAACCTCATCAATCTTGGTCCCCTTGACAGAAATCTCATTCTCTAACCAGGCAAGGTATCTGATGAGAGCGGTGCCGTCCCGAATATGGCATTGGCGCATACCCGAGAGCTCGGTAGGGTTCTTGATGGCCTTGGAGTCGCACACAGGACTTCTCATTTCTTCAATGCGATCCTTTCCACCCAATGCCAACTGAAGAGCCCAGGAAGCAGTCTTGGGGACAATGTACCGAATCGGAATATCGGAAACAGTGGCCGAGGCTTCTTCGGCGAGTTTCTCGCAATCGGCAAATAGGCTCTCATATGGCTTGAACTCAACACCAAACGCCTCCAGCTCGGAACGAGCATCGGCAGCTAGTCTACCTTCGTCGACATACAGGACTGCGGTGTCTTCAGTAACAATGGCATACGAAAAGAATACAGGGCAGTATGAGATATCAGATCCGCGAAGATTGAACAACCAGGCAATTTCGTCAAGCATCGAGAGAACAATACCATGTACGTTCGTTTCCACAAATTTGGCTCTCAAAGCAGTAAGCTTGGCATCAACACCCTTCCCGGAAAAGTTAAGTGGAAGGCCTTTGATAGGGCCATGGGGAAATGGCGGGCGATCACTACCCCACACAAGATCGACCAAGTTTTCACGAAGAGCAAGTAGAGGCTCTCCGCCGGCCTTCTCAATGGCTTTACTAAGATCACGAGCAACTACACCAGACACAAGAGTGGGATCAACAGCAACAACTTTGCCACCAACCGATGCTCCAGCAGTCCACTTCTCCCAAGTCGGAGATGTTGGGATACCCTGCTTCAACAGGGTCCAGTTACCATCAAGTTCATGTGAAGCCTGGTTGAAGTAACGACCGTCAGTAGATAGTGCAGCCGAATCCTGGGTGATTACAGCAAGTCCGGCCGAGCCGGTGAACCCGGAGATCCAGGCACGACGGCCGTGGCACTCAGCGGTATACTCGGATGAGTGGCTATCTTCGGAAGGAACGACTGTGGACTTTGAGTTAACATGTGACGGGGCAATATAGTGGCCTTTGACACATACTGTAAATATCAACTTTACGCTCCTTCATAACCTGACGAAGGGCTGCCAGGCGGGGAGTCGTGTCTACTTTGCCCACCGTCATACTTGCGAATAGACGTGTTGATGTTGGTGAACGAAGGAACTTAAAGGCCGACAAGGGAGGGGATGCGGTTGAACAAGGAAACAAGTGTCTTATTTGCCTTATACCGCGACTTTGGGTTGTAAAGTTGGATATACAGGAAGAAGAAACTCTCATACGATTAAAAGACCACATGTCTATATGGGATGTCTACATATATACAGCTCAAGGCCTAGAGTTCAGACAATTATGGACGGTTGTTAGGCGCATACAACGCAACAGCCCCAATTCCACCCGCTTTAGGAAAGTGGGCACATTGAGATAGCCAGCTTCCTGTTTAGAATAAGGCAAGTTTATCAAAAGAGCAAGAATCAAGGAGCCGAGTGAGTTTATCTATGTCAAGTTATGGGGAACCTTGTGAAGTATTTGGAAGGCGGGACCTACGATATAACGTACTTTTAGTAAGTTTGGGTATAAATGCTATGTGTATGCATATAGCTAGCACGTGAGTATAGTACTAAGCAATATCGTTATATCGAATGTTTCGTTAGTAGCATTGACTGACCCCTGACAATACTGAGCTACTTGATACTGTTACTGTGTGTTTCTAGAGCAGTTCGTTCTTTTTCAGAAAATAAATCAGAATAAATCGTAGGACATAATCTATTTGTTGGTGTTTCTAGATGTTTTCTATACTTCAATATTTATTTGAAGTTTCTGCCTGTCTTGCCTAAAAACTCGTTGGTGATCACCAGTTTATTTTACTCAATTCCTGGTTCTTTCCTTCCTTGACAAGCTCTCAAAATATCGGATTAGGGTCCACCCGCAGATTTGATGATTCGGCGAGGGGTTATTCAGGAAGCGAAGCCTCAAAATCAGAACATTTTGACATCAGAGCTCGATTCATTATCTATCCCTCTTTGACGCGCACCTTCTGTTTTGCAGACTCCCTTTTTTAGTTTGTTCTCTTTCACAAAGTCTCGTGCGAGAGCGAACTGATCCCATTGAAGTTCTGCGACCCTATTTGCGATCAAATTTAGCAGTGCATTTCATCGGGCGTGATACAGCCCAACAGTATTCATTAACGGAGAAGCTTTATGTGGACATTCAGAAGCCGGACAGGAAACGAGACCTTACTAGACACAAACCACAGCACCCGAGTTACTCTGACTTTACGGTGAATCTTCTATTATTTCTCTAGTTCATCTAGTTTTTTTTTACGAGATTTTTACTACGTTTGTGCCCCGCGAAAATTGAGTTGATATAAAAGGGGAGTCCTTTTCACTACGGACAGGTGTGCTATCTTCGGCTGTAACGGACTGCGAGGCTTCGACGGAGTCTGAATTGGGCGTAGAGAAGTCTAAGTCAAATCTAATCGATCCCGCTCGTTGCGGATCTTATCATTCTATTGAATATGGAGTCTATCTCTTATCCTACTTCTGTGGAAAACGTTGAACGTGTAGGTCACACAGATCACTAGCATTGAAAATCTACTACGACACAGTATGATGACGCCTGATTCTGACAACTCACCGAAACATGTAGCTTGTGCTGGCTCTTTACGATCCAGCCGAAATCAACAATGTTCCTCAGATCCAAGCTGCTCTCCATCAAGCTCAGAAATCTCCCCAGGGGTGGAGACTAGCTCATGAATTGCTTAGCAGACAAGATGAAAAGGTTCGCTTCTTTGGCGTCTTGACCTTTATTATCAAGCTTAACACTGAAAGGTCGGCATGGAACTTATATTGGTGTATGCAGCCACAACTAACTTTGATATTGTAGTTCCTCTCTGGGTCCCAATGAGGCTAATGAACTGCGAGACACTCTTTTGCAATGGTTGATTACCTATGCTCGAGACAACAGCAGCAAACTTGTTCTTCAGAAACTATCCTCCGTGCTAGTGACGTTCTATTTGAGATTCCCTGGATGCTGGTCCCGGCCCATTCACCATGTGCTATCGGCACTAGTCACTGGGTCTGTTGTTGCACCTGCTTCAGATACAACTCTCTCACAACTTGAACCACCAATTCAGGCTCTTGGCCTTGGGTTGATGTTTGCGTCAGATCTGGCGGAAGAGGCAGTCAAGATTGATACTAACTCGAGTTCTAAGTATGCATATGGATAACATGAATCGTGATGTCTGTCTCATTAACTAATACTTACTTTTTAGTGTTGAGCTTGTTAAGGGTCTTTCTGAAAACGTTGAAGACATGTACCATCTTGTCATGGGAGGGATTAAACTACATGCCAAAGATACATCTGTCAACCGTGAGATTGCAGAGGCTGCTGTCAAGTGCTTACAGGTGAGTCAAGTCACAAGCTATTCAATCACTTCCTTAACATCTGACACGTAATAGTCGTGGGTATTTATCTACACCAAATCTCTGACCAAAACAACCCAAATCAGAGATATGATGAGAGCTCTGATATCTATGGTACTTGATATGATGAGTTCATCGCCACTCAAGTACCCTGTTGCTATGGATTTCGTAGTAGACCTGGTAGGGTGTGGCCACGATCTTCCAACACCAGGACACACGGAGGCCATGTACAAGTTTGTGTTAGGGCCAATTGGTCAGGCGTGTTATTCTAGCCTCATCAGCGGCGACTTCGATTTTGAAAACGTGCAATACGGCCAATTGGTAATTTCCCTTGCCGATATGCAAGTATCAGAGCTCGTTACCGGAACTAGCCCTTATGTTATGCAGATTTTCGATATCCTTATCGGACTGTTAACTTCAGCCGGATATCCAGTTGTCGAGGATAAGCTTTTTGTTCCTCTCATTGAGCTGTGGTGTAATATCGCAGAGACTGTCGGTGACGAAGGGCTCACAACGGAAGATGGGACGTCAGATAGCCCAGTTCTAAAGTACCTTGCTAAGGCAGCCCAATTGGTTTGTGGTAAGATTGTGTTACCACCACCGGATGAGCTTTCCGAGTGGGATTCGAGTGAGAAGGATGGATTTGTAAGTGCTCGTCGAGACGTATCAGACTTTCTAGAGGCAGCCTATGCACCCCTGGGAAAAGAACTGATATCATTCTATGGTCAAGCCATGTTGGAGAACCTACAAGCAGCTCAATGGAGACAAGTAGAAGCTGCTGCGTATTCCCTCGGTGCCTTTTACTTTTGCTTGGCGCGTGACGACTCTACTGATGATATCGTGGCTTCTATATTCTCAGATGAGCTGTTTTCTTTACTGCACCCTTCTAATACGGACATGCCTCCTCGTTGTCGCCAGACATGTATCAGCTTAGTCGAGAGACTTTCTGGATATTTCCAGCGCCATGTCGACCGTTTGCCCTCCGTACTGACTGTTCTTTTCTCGGTCATTGGTGATTCTAATTTGACCACCCCGGCAGCAAAGTCAATCTATGAACTTTGTGATTCATGCAAAGAGGTTTTAGCCCCAGAAGCAGCTGGCTTTATTGGGCAGTATAGCTCTATGATGCAAAGCCAAGTCGTCGAGTGTATCACACGAGAACGGTTGACCGGTGCGATTGCTTGTGTTCTTCAAGCTGTTACAGACGAGACTACTCAATTGCAGCACGTCAGTCAGATGATTGACGTCATTGAGTCTGACATCTCTCTTGGTCTGAGACTCATGTCTAGCCCTGATCTCTGGCAAGTTACGAATGTCACATGCTGCCCCGGCAAATGTCATGCCGACATCGAACCCAAGGATTACGGAAGCCATGTAATTGTTAGAGCTCTTCGTTCTCTTTTATATCTAGCACGAGATCTACATTCTGCTACCGATTGTATTAACCTGGATAACACTCCAGGGGTTGTCTCTGTAGAGCTTTCTCTATTGCAGACACGCATAATGCAAACTCTTGTCGGTGTCCAGCAGTCTTTCCCTCAGAATAGTGACGTTATTGAAGGCGTCTTCCAGATTCTCCGTGTCGGTATCTCCGAAACGAAACCTGGCCCATTTGTCTTCCCCCATGCTCAGGTTGCAGAATACATTATCTCACAGACCTTAAATACTCCTAGAGTCGGGCTAGTTATTGCCACTGCCTGTTCATTGGCTAGCTCCTTCTCTCAACATACTCAGTCTAACCAAGAGGCTATCATGACACAGTTGACAACATGGGTAATGGGGTTGATCACAAATCTCCCAGGTAAGTGTGCCTTTTGTATGTTTCATCTATCGTGACTAACGTAACATTCCTAGATTTGGATTCGGATGTGGATATTTCTCAGAATGCTTTCCAGTTCCTCGAACGCACTGTCAACTCTGTTAACTCGGTTATGTCCCTGATATCATGCCAGTCAGCTGCTAGTCTTGAGATTCTCTTTAGACTTGGCATTGAAGCTTTATACACAAAAGAGCCTTTGGTCAAGACTGCAGCTCTCGATTTTTGGGTAACCTTTCTACGAACAAGCTAATTATATTTACATTGCTAACCACTTGCACTCTAGGCTTCTTTCTTTGGTCACCCCACACCACTTGAACCCGAAAACCTGTACCGTCAGGCAGTGGACAATATTGGTCCACGGCTTGTAACTGCGCTCCTTTACAATATTGGAGGAAATGCCTCACGTAGTGAACTTGACCGCATTTCACTCCCTATCAAAAAGCTATTCACTACTAAGCCTCAAGCCAAAGCGTGGTTTGATGCTGCCCTTGCCAGTTCTGAGTTTCCCGGTGACAAGGTGACTGAGGCGGACAAGGGTATGTTTGTGAAAAAGCTAGTATTGTAAGTGGGACACGTAGTTTGTATTAGGCTTGAAGCTCATTAGTTACTAACAAGATCTTTTAGGAGTCGTGGGAACCGCAATACTACCACAATCATTCGTGATTTCTGGTTGGCATGCAGAGGAAGTCAATTTTCTTATGTTTCTTGAACAATCAAGATTTTCTATTTTATTGTATATTACTCGTCTTGGTTACTACCTTTATCTTACACTCTGGTCGTCATGGCATTATAATAATTCCGCTTTTATGAATCTCGTCCCATCTATCCTCGACTCTTGCCCGGAACACTCCTTTGGAGTATCATAACCCAATGCATTCTCTAACGAGAGCCATTGTCTCGGCAGCTTTCTGGCGGGCTACTTTGGCACTCTTATCCTCCATCTCGTCTAGATATTTTCCGTCACCCTCTTCTAAAATACGAGTATACCGTTCTTTGATGCCGCCAACTTGGTCTATGACAGCGGCAGCAACAGTCTCCTTCAGGTCTTTCAGTGTTCTGCCAGCCATTTCGTCTGCCAATTCAGTAGGGGATCGCAACTTGGCGTCACATGCAGATAGAATATCAAGAAGGTTGGATACTCCCGGGCGATTCTCTATGTCATAAGAGATAGAGGTCTCAGAGTCTGTAAGTGCAGACATGATCTTTTTGCGGATCCGCTCTGGCTCATCAGTAATGAGAATTCGAGACTTTGCGTCTGGGTGTGACTTGGACATCTTTTGAGTTGGTGATTGTAAAGACATCACCCGGCGATGAGGGGCTATAGCTTGTGTTAATATTGTCGCTGATCATTTGAAGTCGTTTGGAAAATCCCTTACATATGAGAGCAGAAGGCGATACGAACACCTTCTTCTTGAATGCTGAGTTGAAGTTAGTGACACATTCACGAGCAAACTCAATATGTTGCCTCTGGTCTTCACCAACTGGCACATGAGTAGCTCTATAGTATTCACATGTCAGTAAAATCTTCTGTTTTTGGTTGGCCTGGTATACTTACCGGTATATCAAGATGTCCGCAGCTTGGAGTACTGGGTATGAGAATAGGCCTAGTTTCAGCCCAGCCCTAGCATTCTCATCCTGAAAACTAACCGACTCATTGAGTGAAAGTTTGGACTATCATGGATTTTACTGTCAACATATAGGGCATAATTGCCTACGACAAATATACGATATTTACCTTCCATTGAGTCATCCGGGAGAGATATCCTACAGAAGCTGTACAACTTAGGATCCACATAAGCTCCGAGTGAGCTGGCACCTATTCTAAATGATGAGCTTTAATCCATCTAAGTACTATACATCGTCTCTTACCGATGACTGGTAAAACACAAGACCCCGCTCCGGGTCCATACCAGCAGCCAACAACGACGCCAATGTCTCTCTTCTCGCCTGTCTCAACTCTGCAGTGTTTTTAGGAACAGTAAGTGCGTGAAGATCAGCCACCGCAAAGATTAACTCAGTTGCTTCCCGTGGCTCGCCCTGTAATTCCAACCAGGGCCTGATAGCACCAATGAAATTTCCAAAATGAGGAATTCCTGTTGGCTGAATACCAGAGAACATGACTCTCTTCCCGGGCACTCTTGTTGAGGTAGACTTGCTTCGAGCAAACCTCGGGGCTACAGTCTTTAGTTGCCGACTGAGAATTGAATTAGACATGGTGCCGGCTAGTCCTTCACTGTTGAGATCGTCTTCTCGTGATATAGAAACATTGGTCAAGTTGATGTGGTTTTGTTCGTCCATATAACCCTGGAAAGATTCCATGTTGAAACCCTAATCATATGTCATGGTGGGTCTGTTGGATAGGTCCAGTCATATCTACTTCAACATGACATTAAGCAAGTCAAACTAATGATTTACAAGAGGAAACACTAATATACACTTTATTGTGACATTGCACACTATGACAATAACCCCTCAACACAATAATACTATACAAATGATTGATACACATGACACCAGTCTCTAATACGCCTCCCTTGCAACCCGCAATGTCCCATAACTTCGGAATGACTCTTAAGCAGTCTTTTTCTGCGAGTCGCGGTATGGACGGACGAATGTGGGGCTTTCGATAAGCTTCTCGAGCTTCTCCATATCCTTGAACTTGTATGGTCTGTCCTGTGCGAAATGCTCCCATGCGTGCTGTACAGTTTCCGACTCGGGCAACTCCGCGTCCATCGTCTTGCCAACACCTGTATATTGTTAGAAACATATTGTCTTTTTCAAACCGGCGTCTATATCTCCCAGTCCACCGAATTATCCACTTACCCAATTCACTGAACTCCCAAATGTTGGCCTTCATACCAACACCGTAGAAAGCATGTTTCCGGAGGAATGCCAACCAAACCTGGACAACCTCTGGATCACCATCACGGATTTGAATCAACCGTCTCTTCGTGACACGTTCAAAGTTTTCTTGCGACTTCTTGAAGATGAAGTGGGACCGAGGAACTGTCCAGCGCTCGGTCATCTGCGGCAACGGTACAGGGCCGTACGCCGCAAGACCAAGGTAATACGCCGCACGCAAGGCAAAGTCGGAGTAGAATTCGAGAGGTCGTAATGAGTATGAACGGAGCTGAAGGTCACATGACGGTACTCCATATCTAGCACTGTGTTTCAAGGGCCGAAGGTAAATTGCCTGTACACTCATGGGCAGACGCTGAATCTTTGACGGCTCCTTGGCTTCTGCTTGGGCCTTGCTCAGCTTTTGAGCAGCATCACTGGTGTGGTGATCGAGGAGCTCTTCGGCGGAGATTTCGCGCTTGATTTCATTTCCTAGTGTTTGCGATTTGGGATCCGCCGTCATCGATGATATGGCCGTGGGTAGTTTAGGTTGTACGGGTTCGGCGAGGCAATGCGATGATTGGGTGAATGCACGCGCAATTCGGTTCGGCTGGGTGTGAAATGTGATGTCAGTATTGAAGATTGTACATCCAAACAGGAAGCTTTAAACTAACGGCGAATTGGCGACCGGCGCCGCCAAGCACGCGCGACATTGCCCAGGAGCCGTTCATGTTGTGCGGCTTGTTCTTTTGCTATAGAATCCGGGACGGACTGAACTATTGTCACGATATTATGGGTGAATCTAGAGGACGTCCCGGTATCGATTGGCTCTGTGCTACATTGAACTACCGAGGTGGAAGAGAAAATTTAGGTGGGGCTTAGGGTCATTCAGTGAGAGGGTCAAGTGCATACAACACATACATATGCATTTATAGAGGTCACGGAGAAAATCATATTGGTATTTACACACGTCAATCAACATCAGTAGAGAAAATATTGAGAAAAAGTAGAACTGAATTCAGTGGGGTATCATAGCAATGAGATCTAGAAACAAAAAGCAAATAAAACAAAACTCCAATGCCAACCATATATGCCGAAGCCCAAGTGATACATGGGGAAGAAAACGACGAAAAACAATGCAATGAGTAGGAACAAAAGAAAGCTCACTTCCGCCCTCTCCGGACAGCCTGACGAGCCTTGTATGATGCTTTACGTCCGCTGGTCTTCGCCACTTGAATCTCATTGTACTTGGACTTGAACTTTCCAGAGGCTTTCTCCGAGGCGAGAACTTCATCAGTGAAGGTACGATGCTTCTGTTGGCGGGTCATTCTAGCGCTGTAAAACTCTGTGGGACCAGCAATGACCTCGCCAACATGGCTGTAACGCGGTACCTGAGACCGCAGTGATTGCTTCTTGTAATGCACTTTGGGGTCAAGGGCATTTCTTAAGCGCAGCAGTTGCAAGTCACGCTTCAACTCTGGTGTAAGATTGGTCTTGGGTAGGTTATACCATCCTGCGCCGGCAGTGTCTACTTTTTCCGTCTGATAGACAAAACAGTTAGCAGGTTTCCAATAAGTAATGGGTACAAAAGAACTAAACTGTTTGTCTAGTGTGCCGTCAGAGTAACTATGAAAAAATAGGAGTATCATGTAAATGCAGAGTGATCAACCAAAACGGAGATCGGGACTGCCTCCACGTGCCTGAGCGGCGTTCTTTCATCATAGGCATCGACTAGAACAGTTGTTGTGAAATTTGTATGGGATATAACATACCTTATCCTTTTTAGAAGTAGCAACTTGGCGAACTTCCAATTCAGATTTAGGAGCCTCCTTCTTAGTTTCAGACGGAGCAATGGAGACGGTAGCCTTCTTGGTCGCCTTTGCGGCTTCCGGGGCACTCAGGCGCGACTCGGCCGCAGCCAAGAGTCCCTCGATATCGGGAATAGATAAAGGTTCGATCGTCATACCTGCTGTTACTGTGTTAAACACAAAATATAGTACAGTCGCGACAATAGAGAAGGAAGAATAGAAAAGAGTGTTACATGCAGCACGATGTAGCTTTAATAACCAAGGCCCAGAAAAAAAAAAGCAGATAAGATAGCCAGAAATAGTGGGGCGCTTATGCATGTAAGTGGAGCTTCTATAGGGTTAAAGAGGTTGCTTATGGTAGGGTTTGGTCGCAAACAAGATGATTGACTAGTTGCGCCCTCAAGCTTTTGACGCCCAATCGGCTGGACCCCTCTCCAATTAATGCATAAGCGCAGCCAAAATCAACGCCTACTTCGTCGCGAAGCTTGTATTACCATCGGACTTGACGGACAAATATACTATAATCGCCACATCTGCCACACACCAGTTATTTGTTATTCTCTTTAACGCGACGGAGAATAATTGAATTTTTGTTGCCGTGAACCCCTCAAACGACGTCATTTTTTGGCTTGGCAATTAAATTGTTTGTTAGTTAAGATTTCTTGATACTGAGCTCCAGCAATATGAGTACCCAAAACAACGAGACCGGCGAGGCGCCGCAGGTCACACAGGTTCAGGTCCCTCCAGCTCCCGAGCCTCCTCGTGAGCCAGACTCTACGTATGATCTCGCGCGGGGTGGCCATTATGGTAAGATTTCTTGACGTCATTTTTACCCATCATGTTGTTAACACTTATTAGGCGCCAGTCAACATGTTAGTCTAACGTGATCGCTCAAGACAAACAATAACAAACAGGTCAATTAACCACTTCCATTGATAGCTTGCAGCCCAAGGGTTCGCCCCTGCCGAACTGTATACTGGTCCATGGGCCAACGTATGTAGCCGGTCTATTTACCCCACCACAATGCACATGTTAACTTGATTATACTTATAGGTTCACCAAGGATTGAACCCACCTTTCCGCGATGTCCTCACGACGTATTGGCAACAGACTATCAACCACCTCGAGACCGAAGAACATGACTACAAGATCCACCAACTACCTTTGGCGCGCATCAAGAAGGTCATGAAGGCCGACCCTGATGTCAAGATGATATCCGCCGAGGCTCCCATTTTGTTTGCCAAGGGTTGCGATATCTTCATCACGGAGTTGACCATGAGAGCCTGGATCCACGCCGAGGAAAACAAGCGCCGAACTCTGCAACGCTCAGATATTGCTTCTGCACTTAGCAAGTCTGACATGTTTGATTTCTTGATTGACATTGTCCCGAGAGAGGAGGCTACCGCCAGTTCCAAGAGAGCCAATACTCAAGCAGAAACCCAAGCACAAGTACAAGCACAAGCGCAGGCACAAGCGCAAGCTCAAGCTCAAGCTCAAGCACAGGCGCAAGCTCAAGCACAGGTTCAGGCTCAAGTACAGGCACAGGCTCAAATGGTTACATCATCAACAACACAACCAGGCCAGATTCCTGCTACCCTGCCGGCAGCCAACACTGCTCCAACACACTTGAATGCGACTACCGATTATGCGATCAACGGGCACACTCTTGGAGGCGAATCCGATTATAGACAAGCTGCTCCATTGTATGCTGGACAACCCGGTACTCAGTATAACCAAGCACAGCCTGGCATGTATGCAGACATAGACAGCATGTACTATAGTGCGCTGCCGCAGCCTCAGGTAAGATGATGCCGACTTATAACTTTGAAATACTTTAGACGTGTACTAACATTGAGATCAGGGTCAACTTCCCCGCGAGGAATTTGAGTAAGAGCAATAGAGTGTAGGCCAATGTATTTGACCCACTAATATATGATTTTGAATACTATACACAGCGGCAATGTTTCTATTATAATTATGATATCTGAACATGAATGCATATATAAGTTTATTTTGACACGGCAAAAACACCACGCCGCTTACGTTCTTTGGTTCATCATTCCGCCAAACCGAGAGGAGAAATTGGCCAACCCAGCAGAGCGGGTTGTTGCTGCCGCGGTTGCTCCGGAAGTAACCCTGATTCAACGTGTTAGTGGCTACAATAATTTGCTTCGTTGAATGAATTGATACATACTTTTCAACCAGCGTGGGTCCATTGATGGGATCGACACGTCCGTATTTCTTGTTCCTCGTGGATATGTCGTAGAATTCGTCGTGGTTATCGCTCTGCATGAGATTGATGGTCTGTTGAAGTTCATCCAAATTCTCACGCAACATAGCGCCATTTTCCAAGCTCGTAACGAACTCGGTGAGGTACTGTACATCTTTTGCTAAAGCAGCTACTCCGTTGGCGTTAATATACTTGACCTCATCAGAAAGAGGAAGCGCCAAGATTTTGTTGGCGGCATGACTGAGGGCGTCGAAGTAAATGAGCTCTTTGATTTCCCGAGGAAGCCCCAGAAGAGTAGAGTTCATGATATTAGACAAGTAGGTAGTGAGAGTTTGCATGTAGTTGCTCGTCTCGTTCGGTGGGGCGAGAGCCATCCTGCAATAAGGGAATCATTAGTTGTTCTGTTCTTGGGGTACACCGAATGTGGTTTACGTACCAGTTATATTCGGCTGTGTCAACCAAGTCATCTATCTTTGAGTTGACAAGTTCGAATATACGTTTCTCTGCGTTCTTTTTGTTGTTGCGGAATTCTTCCGTTGCCTTCAAAGAGACTGGGCCTCCGGCGGATGTGGATGAGCGAGCACGAATAAGCAATTGCTCAAGTTCATGGCAAGCTATCTCGAAATGTTCCAGATTGATAAGAATTTGTACAATCTGGCCGAGGTATTGAGAACTTAGTTTTTCCACCAGAGATCGACAAACCTTCTCTACCAGAAGTTCATCCAGTGCCTATAGTAGAGCATGTCAGTTTACAAGTAGTGATATTAACATCAGCGGACGCGGTTTACCTTGCGCAAAGTTTCATCGATGAGACTAGGGTGTTGGAAATGATCATCGGAAAAGAAATAGAATTGATTGAGAAAGTTGCGGATGTCAATACAGCAGAGCGGGTACATTTGTGAAAATGGTAAAGTGATCGGGAACCTAGTAATACTGGTTAGTAACATGGAATACTGCGTGAATATGGGACTTACGTCATTTCAGTGATAGGCTTTTCTTGGTTAAACCAACTGACATTGACCACCTTCTCGTATTCCTCTGGGGTTTTGATGGCCATGGGCATGTAGTCGTCTGTAGAGACGATCTCCTGGAAATCCTCACTAAATCGTTGTTTCAACAGCTCTGCATACTTTTGGAATAACGTCAACAAGAAACTGTCAAGCATTGTAACAGAATAACCATATCCCTAACACCGATGTTAGTTTGAGCGCGTCCAAGATAGTGCTTGGAGATTACCTACCCCCATGGTCTGGATGAACATGGCAATGTAGCCTTTGATTTTTAATAGACCCTCTGCATCAGTCACATCATTCAATGCTCGCGATGTTAAAGCCATTGCCTTTTGACACATAGAGTCCCACAACTCCTCGACGTCTCCTGATGTACGCAACTGGGGCAATCGTTGTTGTGTGGCTTTCTCAATGATAGCAAAACCGGTGATACCCTCAAGCAAACTACTGAGTGACGATTCTCCATCACCAAGAAGATTAACCGAACCAGGCAGTAGCAGATCTTTCTGTTGACGTCGGGTAGCAGCATACTCTGACCGGAAACGTTCAATCTGACCGAGCGATTCATGGATGTGGACACATTCAAACAATGGCGTGAAATCAATTTGAAGCTCATCGTTATCCAACACGTCAAACTCTTCGCCGTCATCGCAGACCAATTCAATTGCTGAGTTGAGCTTGAAATTAGACATGTACGGGTTCTCTTTGACACGTTCACGTTGGCGCACACGTCGCAACTCGGTATGGTAAAAGGCTACTTCTCCTAAGAACTGAGAGGTCTCTCGAATACGGAACAGCCATGTGTTGAGATCTGTCATGACAGCATCTGAAATGGTCCGTTGTGATGATGGGATAGATTTTTGAATTACGTCGGCTAGACGCTGTTGTGTCGCGTACTTGTTTTGGATCGTGGGAATCAGGTGTTCGTTTTGTAAGTCGTCAAGCGACTTGAGAGCTGCATAGTACTTCTTTTTCCGAATCAATTCGTGTGCGTTGTTTACTGCCCGCAGGATTTTGAGAGATTCTTCGAGAGCAGAGGAGGCATCTGCCAGGTTTTGTCTAATGCCACGTGTGTTGACTAGTGCTTGTTTCTGTGCGGCGAGCTTCTCTGTGCTTGATTGAATCGACTCGTTCAGACTCATGATTTCCGCTGTCAAAGTAACAGTGTTTTCCCTGACTTTCTGTAGCTGGTTGACCGAGGCAAGGAACTCTCCATGTTGCGTGAGGCCGATTTGTTCAATCTCTGATTCTTTGTCGTCGGCATAGCCATTCAGGCCTTGCATAAGAGCAGCGGTGCGCCCAGTGGTAGTGGCATCTTTGAGTAGGGGTATCAATTGATCGATGAAATCGGAATCGGATGGTGGAAGGATGACCTGGAGAATGATGACGTCGTTAGGTTAGCTGGTACGTTTTGGTTGAATAGACCTGCGCGCGAAAGACTGACACTGTCAACAGCGGGCCTGTAGTCATCATAAGCTCTTGTGCGTCGCGACATTTTGTTCAAAATATTTCAAGAGGCGATGCGATAAATAAACGTGGGGTAGGCAATCGTGATTATGGCATTGCGACGAATTAATGTCAGGTCAGGAGGAGCTTGGCCTGGTTCACTATTTGCCCCACATGGAACCGAGCTTCTATTGTGTCACGGGCGCAGGGGTAATTGAGTCGCATCAAACCATATGTGGAAACAAGTCATGACGTCTGTCGTTACTATTTAATGGAAGCAGTGGGGTTATATTGATTCAATTAAAGTCAATTGATATTGTACTCAATCAATAGAATCTGTCATTTCACTGGCCATACAAATACCAAATGAGGTTGATAGAACATTGACTTTGCACTTCACAACTATGTGGCTCAAAAACAGCCCGGGCAAATGACACAAGGTCTCGTTTATTAGAGGATTGAATGAAAGCAACATCTCAACGTAGCTATATCGGGGAAATGGGAATACACTCCAATTAACGAATTGGTTGAACCCATATCCATCAGAATGGTTTCACATTCACTGCCAAGTATAAGTATGACTACACAAATTCCAACTGTTTATTGCCATATTATTGAGTTGTATTAACTGACTACAGGATATCTGGATGTTCTGGCAATGCTGGTAAAGGCTTCCTGTTTTGTTCCTTGATACTAACAAAACTTGACGAACGTCTAGGTATAGATGCCGACATCTCTGTCAAGTAGGACATATCAGGCGGCAGTCCTCTCTCCTCGTCACTCTCAGTACCTGATAATGGAGGTGAAAGTCTTGAGTTGCCAAGATGCTTAGACCTTCTCATATCATCAACATCAGACTCTGTACTATCTTCTGACCATAAGTCCATGCCTTCTGTTTGTCGTTCTTGTCTTGTTGCAGTGCCTATACGTGAACGTCGAATGCGAGGGCGTTGAAGCGGTTGACGCTGGTTATATCCCCAATCTACCGGTGGTGCAATAGCAGAACGAGAAAATACGACTAGCACCAGACAAGAAAGAAGCAGTATAGATTGTCCTATCGACATGCGCTTTTGAAAGACCACTTCTTCGGCGAGAACATTGAGTCTGGCACCCATTTCAAGCATCTCATTATCGGACCGTTCCCGTTGTGCTTCAATCATCCTCGATGCAAAGTCCCACATTTGCTCATGCTGACTTCTCAAGACCCGCAACTCAGAGAGGATAGTTTCATTCAAATGTGTCAACAGAGAATGTGCCTTGACATTATGGTCTCTTTCCATCTTGTTGACAACCCCGCGAAACACGTCAACTTGGTCTTCCAGGTATCGAATAGACCATGTCATGTTTGTCTCCAAATACTGAAGTCGTTTAGATACCGACTTGAAAAAGCTTTCTTGGACTATTGGCGTCGGGCCGGGGTTGTTTCCCTTGGAGCGTGAGCCAGTTGCATTAACACCTCGACTGGGTGCTACCGAAGTGAGTGTAGATTCAAATTGCGGCAGGCTGTTCTCATCGGCTGGTAGTACGTTGGACCCCGGGATATCCACGGGTGTAGCATGAGCTTGTGACTTAGTTTTGGACAACGAAGTCCCAGCTTCTGTTATTTTAGTTTGGTGTGATTCGACTGTTATTGGCGCAGAACCTGCGTGAAACGCGTTTGACGTTTCTGTCAAAGAACAAGTGGAGATATCGGAGTGGAACAGTATTGCCGGTAATCTTGTATTCAAAGATACTTCTGGCTTTACCGAGGTTTCAACCAGTTTGCCATCATGGACTGTATTAACTGGTGATGTAGTTTCTCGAGGGGGTGTCTCTGTGACTACTTCTGTTTCCGTTGCAGCAAGCTGTGGATCTGATATCTGATGACCGTCGGAGCTAGAAGAAAAAGTAGATATAACAGCAGATTCGGCTAAACGTTCTGGGTACTCAGCTTCCTCCAGATCGTGAGCCTCTTCCAAGGCGAGCGACTCCTCACTGGTCCCTTCGGCCTCTCTCCAGGAACCAATCATCGTTGTTCCATGAACGCGAATTAAAGATATAGGACAATAGAATTCATTACCATAGTGGGTAACAAATTCGAGCCGTATATAGCGCGCATATATGCGTGGGTTTTCAACTAAAAAGGCTTGGATATCGCGCGAGTTGCGCGCCTCAAATGTCCCAAGGTCAACCCATTTGTCAAGCTTCACTGGGTATCTATCACTAGCACTAACTCTAAACCTTCGAACCATGCTAGAGAAGAATTCGAAGTTGGCTACCACTACAGTATCAACTAAGATATCGTCGCTCAACTCCACAATGACGAATTTGTTCTTCATACCGCACTCCATCAACATATAGGAGTCTTTGTTTTCTCTTAAAATTGCTTTAGCATTCTTTGCTCCAGATGTAGTTTTCAGAACAGTCGCGCCGGCATCAAATGAGGAATAAGAGAAGCGCTCCTTGCAGGTTTTGCCAGCATCTTTGGATGGATGATAATTCAACCGGAGCTCGTCATTCGGTGAGACATCAGGATCCGTCGCATTCACCGAAGAACCGGCATCAATGTCATGAGGATTTGCAACAGAATCCGGTGTTGGTTCTATATCCAATTTGGCACGAGATGCCTCCGTTGAATGTCTGGTGTTATCGCTAGTTCGAGATGGTTGGTCCAGTTCTACAGTCGCATCTCTCTCGTTGTTTGGCTGACTCAGCATATATTCTTTCCATTGCTCAAACGGCATGAATGTGCGATGGCTTAATGGAACAGAGTCAGCTCCCGTCGTGGTGATGGGGCTGTCATCTCCCAAAGGTGCTGATGGTTCAGGCGACAAGGGCGACTCAACGGGACAGGTTTGTAGTGAAGCGCTAGCGAAAGATGCAAGGCCCGGCGCAATGCAGATGCTTTTGTCGTCAGGGAATGTGGTTGATGAATTAAACGCCGCTACGGTGGGCAAAAAAAGCAGCAGCCCAATCATCGAAATCGATTGTGCAATTTAGTTTGAGAATGAAATTATTTATTTGACATGCGAATTAGAATAGCGGTATGAAAGTAAACAAATATCAATTGATGAATTATTCAACGCAAATGGTGCCGTATTCTTTTGCGACAATCGCATTGACTCGTAAATAGGTAGCGTTGTTAGGGTTAGGGCTAAAACTAAAGCAAGAGCATGAACGTAATATTTCCAAAAATGGAAAAATACAATAAGAGCTATGGAAATAGTGGTGATTAAAACAACACAGCTAGTAAATGGCTAACACAAGATGACAAGTGTGCTCTCATACCAAAATTTGCTGTGTGATCCCGCGTGACTTATAAATTCTCTGCTGTTCACCCAATTTTTGGAACTCATGTTACTTCGTTCTTCTTACAAAACTAGGTGCCTCGGCGAGTTAACAAAATGTATGAGAAATAGTGTTAGGAACATGGCTTTGCCCTGCTATTTGTTAACTCTGTGACGTTGTGGTTTCACTGTTGATGGTATATATACCACTTGACTACTTCAAAACACATGTAAATTGATAATATAACCTAAAGGTTCACTAATGTCAGTGAGTTATGAGTAATCGACGTGTTCTCTTCACATGTTGGCAAGTCAAGAGCACCAAAGAACATAAGCCTACTGAGCCAATGTATCAGAAATGACTATAAAAGGCACCGAGAAAATGACTGAAGCCAAAATAAAATATGCTTAATCAATAAAAACTTCAAGTATACATCAAGTTCCCAGTGTTTCCTACTTCAAAATATATCCACTAAATGCAGTACTGAAGCCTCAGTTACTACAAGTACATGGAAAGATCCAAGTTAACGTGTCACGTCCATAAGATAAGTCATTTGCCCCGCAGTTACAACAATCATCGTATCTGATCCGATGGTCTCCACGAATCTGAGTTACCATATGTTAGGGTTTGCAACCCCAATAGGCTTTGCCTGTGACGCCATCGTTCCTCGTGATGCTGAAGTATCAGCCATCACATCTTTCCTTGCCACGCTGAAGGCCATCACATCGTTCTTCGCCACGCTGAGGCATCAGCTGGTAATCATTCGCCACCACAAGTTCTTTGACATCACCATCGAAGAATTCAGGAAATGATACAGTGTGTTTGAGGGCGAGCATCGTGGTATAAAGAGTCACTATCAGCTCAACCTGATTGATTAGTTTAGTCTGCTTCTTCATCGAACTCCTTGTAACCTGTCTTTACTGTCCGATTTTGTGCGACTCCATTGACCCCTCACACCATATAGATACAACATATGCCATATATCATGACTGACCGGGATTAAAAGTAGACGAAGATGATTATGAAGTCCTTGTATCCTATTTTATGAATCACCCTAAATTGTACTTGCTTTGTACTTAGGCCATCATAGTTAATACACGGCAGTGGAATAAACTCATATCATGTGAGTGAATGAGACCCGATATCATGAGTATATCAAGCCTATATATGATTTAAGTTTAACTCATATAAGTGGCTAAAGAGCAGCGGTCTTGTTGTATTAATCACGACTGTCACAAATATCTGCAGCCCCACAAGTCTAGCTGGGAAACAAAATACATGAATAATTAGCCCACGCCAAAAAACTAAGATATACATGTTCCTACATGGACTTAGTGGTACCAGTGCCGACAGAAGTCGGCCCACGGTCCCAACCCACCTAGTAAGTTTTCCGAACCCCCCATGATCATTGACAGTGGAGTGACCCACCATATGAGCAAGTCGCTAACCCCATTTCACCAGACAACAGTTAGGAAGATAGAGGGAACCGTGCAGACGGCCACTGCGGGGGCGGAAATGGTTGGGGTGGGATCGGGGGTGGTTACGGATAGCCAGCGGAACAGAATGGCTGTACACAATATGCTGCATGTGCCAGGTTTACACACCAATTTACTCTCGGTATCGAAACTGTGTGATCAGGGACTCACGGGGAAGGTTAACGCCAACAGATTTAAATTCCAAGACAGATCTGGGAGGACAGTATTAGTGGCGGAAAGGAGTGATGACTTGTATCAGACTCGACCATCGGAGATAACGAAATCATCAAGGAGATAGGATTCGACAATGACGGGCACAGAGCTACAACAGCACCGGTTGCTAATGAAGATGATCTCCTACTCCCTAGCCAGAATGACGAAGATAGAGCGGACAAAGATCGCTACCAACACTACGTGGACTGCTTGCAATATTTATCACAACGAACCGGACCAGACATCACATACACAGTCAACAAGCTCTGTCGGCACTTGATTGACCCAGCCGTGCGACATGAGAAAGCATTGCACCACCTCATGCGATACCTGCGGAGCACAAAGGGATACACCATCTGCTTTGGACAGGATGGTTCCCTAATCGGATACTCAGACGCCAATTGTGCCACCAAAGAAGAACATTGATCAATCAATCAATCAAGCTGCCAAAGAAGAGAAGAGAGCATCCACCCTGGCATATGTGTTTACTATTTTTGGTGGATGCTTAAGCTGGAAGAGTCAACTGCAGAAATCTGTCAGCATGTCGACCACGGAAGCAGAATACATGGCACTGTCCAGATGCGCCAAGGAGTCTCAGCACCTCATCAGAACGACCAGAGAAATGTGGGATGGATTCGGCTTGGAGAGTTTTTGGAAGGGAGGAGTCAAATCTGCGTCGGAGAGAGTTGCAGCAGGGTTACGATGTCACAACGAGGGAGCAGTAGCGCTAGCAAGGGAATAAGGGGTGTTAAGGTCTGCAACCCTTTAAGCTTTGCCTAGTACCTGGTATAAATCCCAGACGGTACCTGCTCTGAAGAGTTTTCACTTCTTCTCCTTCCTTCTTTAACAAAGTCTCTGTTTCCTACATTCAACGTCCTGTTTCGTGGCTAGCCTCTAACAAGAGGGTTTGGGGCGCGTCAAGCATGTAGACGTGCATTACCAAAGTTTGAGGGATCTGAAAAAAAGGAATCGGATAAATGTGAAGCATGTTGACACGGCGGATATGTTAGCGGATGGGTTGACGAATGCATTAGCTAGAGTGAAGCATACGGAGTTTGTGAAGATGTTGGTGATGGAAACCGGTGTCGCGCTCTGGGGGGGCGTTGAAAGTAGAGCACGCCAGGAAGTACCGAAAGATACCGAGTTGTGTAAGAGGGTTATGAATGAGCCACAAAAGTGAAAATTGTGAAAGTGGGACAATGTTGTTGTTGTACTATTTAATGTCTACCTGAAAATGGGACAATGTGGACCATTGGGATAGTATAAAAATAGGCGAAGGAAATTTCTCCCTGGAGGATACTGTGAGGGGTCAATGGAGTCACACAAAATCGGACAGTAAAGACAGGTTACAAGGAGTTCGATGAAGAAGCAGACTAAACTAATCAATCAGGTCGAGCTGGTAGTGGCTCTTTATACCACGATGCTCGCCCTCAAACACACTGTATCATTTCCTGAATTCTTCGATGGTGATGTCAAAGAACTTGTGGTGGCGAATGATTACCAGCTGATGCCTCAGCGTGGCGAAGAACGATGTGATGGCTGATACTTCAGCATCACGAGGAACGATGGCGTCACAGGCAAAGCCTATTGGGGTTGCAAACCTTAACAGATACTTATAAATACAATCAGAAGCATCTAAATTTTAACGTCGCCCTACATTTCTTCTTATATGTTGAGTGTATACTTTTGAAATACTCACGACAGGGTTGTACAAAAACCTGTGTAACTACCCCAAAATTATACAAACATTTCTGATATTGTTGCGAGTATCAATATCATGCAAGTACTATTTGGATTCGCCCTCAAAGAAGACTACGGCTGAGATGAACAGAGCTGAAGTAAAAATCGCAGTGCTTGTTCAGCATCGGAATGGACGACGTGGAACTGTCAAATTCGCTTGTGTGTTAACATTTGGACAAAGGTGTTGAGCGCGATAGCGTCAGACTTGGTTTCATTTATTTAGGGACTAAGATGTGCAACCGGTTGGGTCGGACCAAGTGCTCTAGACCCTGTAAGGTACTCTAGGGATATAGCATATGTATATACACATATCTCCCTTCCCACTTTCCTCTTTAGATAGCTCATTAGATACTCGACAAGTCAATACAGCAGTCTATGATTGCCACTTACAACACTCTAACATCCATACCATGACTCATGAAGGTTCACATTGTGGCGCCGGTATTATGAAACTTAGAGTTGCCAGATGTGGGATGCATCAGGACAACGCTGCATCAAAAAGATGCGGAGCCTGTGCTTCGTGATAGTTGTTATCTCGATTCTTCCATATGAGTGAAGGGTTTTCTGCCCGTCCTGTGCAGACGGACCCTTATTTCAAGACAGAACCGTGGCCTTGCAATCAGTGAGTATCCATACTACAAGGCATTGTCTGACAATCGTAGACATGACGGTATATGGCTATGCCATTGGTCTGAGTTTATGTGCATTGGTAATTATTAACTATATTAGAAAGTCAACTTCCAAAGTTTGGTATGGTTTGGGCGGCCACCCCATGTTTTATTCTTCGACTGACGCATAGCCCTGATTATGTATTTACTTACCCCGTGTAACCTGAATCTAAAATGCAAAGTTTACAACTGTGAGCCTTGCCGAATTCAGATCCTATGTTTGTATCGTTGTAATATTATAATTGATACGTGATCTCTTCACAAGTTCTGACTGGCGTAAGAGTGAGGACATGACAAAATGCAAAAACATTCATAGGATGACTATGATTGTATTCGTGTATGCTTATTGTGTTGATGAGGCTTAATGGGAGTCGGTTTTTATAAATCTGGCAATTTTGAATTTTTAGACAAAATGACTACACGGAATACGACTTTGTTGTGGGCATATATATGAGTTGTGTGACACTTTTCAATGGATTATGTGGTATAGTCGTGGAATAGATAATAGAAACCAACGGACAGATCTCGAACGGCTTATCTCCAATATCGTCCCACGAGACTGTTTTAGCTTTCTCAGAAACTTTTGAATACAAGCAAATTTGCATCATTCAAGCGTTCAAATGATTCACTTCGTGGTCTAATGTGAAGACTTGACGAGGAATAGCTACCAGGGGGTGGGGTGAAACGGTGTGGGCAGTTTGGTCCAGCATATTTGATTTGATTTGATTTGATATAGTTATTACCTGATTAGTAGGAAACGATATCTCTCTGTCTAGGCCTGGGCATGATTGGACACCGCCATATAGACCCCGTTTAGTATGTATATAACGTGAACCCCTAACTACAACCTTCAAAATATCTACACCACACACCGTCCGATTACCCTCCATTAGTTCCTGAGGGTTAATCCCCGTCGCTGCCGCCTTTCCCCCCCTGCGTACACGACGACACCACATCACTAAAAGCAACCGTATGCCCGACCTTGGACATTCCAACATGACACCAGAAAATTACTTCTGAAAAGGGTATTCCGGGTACCGATCGTCGTTGAGATGACGGATAGCTTTTTGAGGTACCGACGGTTGCTAAATAAGAGCGTGAACGCAGCGTGTGGATAAGGATAATCTCAAGAGGGTGGAACGGTAACGTATAGCCTTGGAATGAACGAAAAGAGGAGAAAATGTTGTGAATAAAAGGTTGTTTTATCCTCAAAAGCAGATGTTGCGGGTCTGCCTTGAGTCCGATGAAAGGGGCATCACTATAGTCACTTGATTTTGAGATTACTGCTCAAACAACATATGTGTGTATCGCCGTTCAACGTTCTGAGCGTGAGGGTACCCCCCAGATTGATAGCTCGCTACCGAGGTTTAGAAGCACATAGCGAGAATTGGCTGGTGAATTGGAATCATTGGTGTGTAGCCTAGAACAACCACCGCAGGACTTTATATAGACGGCGGGTCTCAGATCTTGCGCCGCTTGATACGGGGCTGCCATGACATAAATGTACAAAACTATTCAATGACAAGGGAAACGCTAAACACACTACAGAAAAGGTCTTTGATCCCAAATACCACACAAGACTCCGATAAATGATGTCTTAGTACCTCTATTACAAGACCAAATACAACATATATCTCTTGCCTAAGCCCGTGAGTGTTAGGGTTTGCAACCCCAATAGGCTTTGCCTGTGACGTGATCGTTCCTCGTGATGCTGAAGTATCAGCCATCACATCTTTCCTTGCCACGCTGAAGGCCATCACATCGTTCTTCGCCACGCTGAGGCATCAGCTGGTTATCATTCGCCACCACAAGTTCTTTGACGTCATCATCGAAGAATTCAGGAAATGATACAGTGTGTTTGAGGGCGAGCATCGTGGTATAAAGAGTCACTATCAGCTCAACCTGATTGATTAGTTTAGTCTGCTTCTTCATCGAACTTCTTGTAACCTGTCTTTACTGTCCGATTTTGTGTGACTCCATTGACCCCTCACATCAGACAGCTCCTGCTCTGCTGAAGTTCCATTTATTTCTGTTCTTTTTTAACAAAATCTTTGTTTCATGCATTCGGTGCCCCATTCGTGACCAGCCCTAACACTCCCTTATACTCTGACGTCCGTTGTAATCAACCCACCTTATTGTAAGCAACGGCATGCCAGTGATCACTGGCTAAATTCGATATAAGGACTGCCGATACCTGATGGCGATAATCATGTTACACTAAGTATAATATGATGCATGCTTTGCACACCCTATCGCTGAGAGTATACGTCATTTCGGACAAATCGTAGACATGAATGCTGGACATCGTTACCTACTCTGGAAGTATGACTCTACGCTCCATCTAAAAATCAGCCCATGCCCCACATGCTAGTGTATAATTGTCAAAGTTTTCTCCAAACAGGAAATAGCCGGAGAGTGTAGATGTTTGGAGGTAGACACACTGTGAGTATAGATAGCGGCACAAACGCAACTGTCACCAGCCAACATACTTGCTCTCACGATGGGCATCAGATCCCCAGTGTCGCCCCTTACCATCAGTGTGGCCGTCCCTTATTCCCAAATACTTTTATCTTCCATATTCCTCACGGTAGTGTCGTCTCGCCTCTTTCACTCGGTAGACAGTCATCTCGTATAACCTTTTTCATTGCTCAGAGTGGCGTCATTAGCTTAACAGCGACGGGTATTTAGTTCTAGGTCACTCGCCGTAATAATGACTCTTGGCTAGAACGGGTCATTCAGAGCAAACCCTCTTGTGCAGATCAACATACCTGCTAAGTGTGTTAGGAGCTAGTCACAAATAAGGTGTCAAATGCAATAAACAAAGGCAATGTTAGAGAAGAAGTGAAAGAAGTGAAAACTAGGCAACACGGGAGCTGTCCGTGATTTATACAAGTTGCTCGACAGAACTCAGCGATCTGTAACCCCTAATAATGGGCGGTATACAACATACGTTTGCAGCCAGCGTGTCGTTGGGGGTTACAGAACAGCTGAGCCATTTCATCTTATTTTGTTTTTATGTTTTATTTCTTTTGTTCGCAACGCACCTCTCTTCATTCACCCAGAGCGGCTCACGCCACTTCACCCTCTTGTAGCGAACCTTGCCGACTGTCGGCCCTACCCCTCATCTATCCGACCTTTGGCGCCGCAAGACAACACCACACTCCACCCACGTGAAGTCCCAACTCTGCAGAACCTATTTTTGCTAGTTAAAAGATCCGTCACCTTCTTGAAAAGGGGTTCGGAGGCGGATCTCTTCTCGTGGAACACAATGAAGTTTTTTCGGGGGGACTTTGGCCGATTTTAGCCGACTCCCGGTCTGAGTCTTTCACACTCGGTAGCAATGTCACTTTTTAGTTTTGCCTTGCTCTTATGTTTATCATAGGGATCGAGTGGGAGCAGTTTTACGAGTAGTCCGATAGTGCGTTGCGTTAGGCGTGAGTTTATTGCGGGTCTGGAGATCTCTTTCTAAGGGACACTGAAAATGCAGTGCGTTGGTTATTCGGAGGAGGTCCAAAAACTACCGAGTAACAGGCAGCTAGGTTCGAAACTAGATTCTGTGAGGTTATTGTAGAGAGTATAAAGACTCATTAATCAATAAATCAAGCAATCAACCTCGGTGACTATGTACCAACGACCAGTGACATTGGCAGACAAAAGGTCTCTTACTTTCTACCAAATTCCGTTCATGATCAAGGTGCGACGTAGACTTAATTCATGTTTTCCTTTATTTTTTACCCAAAAGGGAAGTTTCCAACCTGACTTGCTCCAGTGTTGGTAACATCGAATGTAACACAAGATATCCCCTCTTGGGTAAACAGACCTTAGCATTTCTTTATCGCTAATGATAATGCGCTCACTGCCTCTACTGATGTCGTTTGCGGGCGTTATGGTAACTTGATATGATTAGTTTGATAGGATACGACTGATTCGAGTAAGAGTATCTGACTGGTTCTGATCTAGTCTAGTCCAAGATCCTATTTCTCCTAAATCAAGCCTCAGGTATGGTCTTCATCGATCTCAAAAGTAGAAATGGTAGCCAATCGTCAAATGTCATCGTTACAACAGGAGGGGAAATATGCCATGTCCCTACATAGAACGATACGCATTTATGATTTTTTTGAAAAACAAACTGAAGGAGGAGGTAATCACAGTGTCTGTTGAATTCTTTCTGCTACTCCCTCATTGCGTCTTGGCACATGGTACGTTTGGTAAAGCTTACCGTCACTATGGGTTTCTCTATGGAGGCTAGATGTAGAGCTGCCTTTGGGCTCTAGTCGACGAGCTCGTTGCCTAAGATCCCCATGTAACCTAGGCACCATCGGACAATGACTTGGGCGACATTGAAGGAGGACGGGAAGCGGCGTACTATTTCAGACCAGTATGTTGATCAACCAGAGTATTGCTGCTTAGCTGTTCACGAAGATGTAGATCGTTGATGAGCATTCTGGGAGGTCACGGATTTACTCAATCACTTTGAGGAGTGCGTGCTGATGTCTCAGTTATAATAGTGTTGAAGAAAACAACATGGCGTGGGACTAGCGGGGCCCATACCCTCCCGAATGACTAGGGTGTACAAGGGCTTTTTTGGGTCATTACTTTCGTGCAAGATATCCAAGGGCTTATATCGTTAAACAACACCGCCAGCTCTCTGTCACCGGTTTCTCAATTATAGTTATCATCAAGTCAACCAAGCTTGCCCACAAACACTTTGTAAATAAAACATCGGTTCCGTAGTTTGGGAGACCAAAGGCCCTCACTTACTTAGATGAAACCCCGATAAATCAGATGCAAAACGTGGTGACCGCCCCCCAGTGGCAAGAAAAAGAAGAAGAGACGGAACTCTGGTATCAACTAAATTAGTGAAAAGCCTAGCTATCAACACGCCACTTGCCCCCTCCGTGTCCGTGACCGGATAGCCTCTAATAAGTCCCTCCAACCTCTATGCTCGCTGACAGTAACACAGCGCACCACATGAGCCGCCCATTGGCATCTTTTCACGAGCATACATGAAGATAAGCAAGACGTAGTGCGCGGTGTCATAGATATAGCGTGAGAGGCCAATGTAGTCACACAAAATCGGATAAGAAAGACAGGTTACAAGGAGTTCGATAAAGAAGCAGAATACACTCATGATCGAGTCGGGCTGACGGCAGCTTTCATAACACGATGCTCACTGCTAAAGACACTGTATCATTTCCTAACTTCTTTGATGATGAAGACAAAAAACTTGTTGGTGGCAAATGATGACCAGGTGATGCTTTCGGGTGGCAAGAAACGATCGTGTCAAAGCCAAAACCTACATAGGTTGTAAACCCTGACATATAGCAGATAACACCAATAAGAGTATCCAAGTTGCAGGCGTTCTTTGTGCTCCTAAGCTACATGACGATTTGTTGTCTGTGCCTGGGTTATGTAATCAAGATTTCACTGAAACAGTTGACGTACAGAAGTCTATTTTTTTTCAAGAGGTTTCAGGCCTGATATGTTAGGGTTTGCAACTCCAATAGACTTTGGCTGCGAGCATAGTAGAATAAGGGCCGCTACCAGCTCCACCTGATTCATTAGTGTATTCTGCTTCTTCATTAAACTCCTTGTAACCTGTCTTGCCTGCCCGATTTTGTGTCACTCCATTGACCCCTCACATGATAATTCTTGAGGCGAAAAGAAACCTTAGGTTACACTGGGTTCAGCTATCTAGAAATACAAAACCACAACACATGAAATGTGAAATTAACACTCGAAAACAAAACAACAACTATATGATATGTGCACAAAGACATAAACAATACAAAACTAAACAGACGGACATGCTAAATGTAAAAGAAAAAAGACATATGGGAAGAACAAAACGGGCAGCTCGTAAGTCAAAAAAGAGGGAATCACCCTTTGATTGAACCTAGAAGTTTTGGAATAACCATGAGAAATATGAATATTGTTGAAAATAGAGCACGCCAGGAAGTACCGAAAGGTACCCAGTCACGTGAGAAGGGTTATGAAGAGAGCAAAAAAGAGAAATTTGTGCAAGTGGGACAATGTGGAGCATTGGAGTAGCATAAAGTTAGGTGAAGGAAAATTTTCCTTGGAGGATACTTAGAAATACAAGACAATCAACTTTAAAATTCAACAAATATGCACATATATCCCTTCCTTCTGCCTCTATCTGTTCACTTCGCAGTCGTTACCCATTTTTACAAACCAACATCTACGGTGTCCAACTTCTTTCGACTCTATCAAAATGCCGCACATACTCGCAAGCTAAAATGATAAAGAGACTGCGGAAGACTAGCCAATATACACCATCCCGAGCTCTAGAGCTGGTTCGTACTGGCATCACTGGAAAGCTTGACTCGCCCCCCCCTCGACAAACAGGTATACTTTCTGGTTGAAGCAAGTTCATGTGCGGGCATATGTTGGTTTTATGGGATGCCCATTCATGATGAGACAACACAAGTATAAAGGGACTAGTGTGCAGAAGCTGAAGCTAACTATGGATAGATATTGGGGGCTATTCGGACGGATAATTTACCAAAGTTTACCAAGTTTACCTCATAGTAGCAGAAGGAGAGCGTTGCGGTGCAATAACTTGTGGTACCATACAGCTCAAAGTAAAGGAAGGCAAGGCATAACGTTACCATCGTAGTTTAGAAGAAGACACCCGTGTACTCCTGGTTGCTGGCAATGAAGGCCACTTGTTCCACCTCATAAAATCAAAGAACTGGGAACGTTTATAGTGCAAGCTGGGGACACTACCGTTCAACCCAAGAAAGTAATGAGACGGTTGTGTTTCTTCCTAGACCAACGCATGTCCCTCGAAGGGCATATTCTAGAGGTAGTAAGTAAAGCAGTAAAAGCTTTTATGGCCATCGCAAGACTCACCAGAGTTGGAAGGGGCGTACCGTCCCGCACAACTGAGATCCTCTACAATTGTTGTGTAGCTCAGATTATGGAATACGGAGCAATTGTATGGAAAAAAGGATATATGCGGATGATTCAGCAACTAAACGCCATGCAGAAAGTGCAACACCTCGGTCTCAAAGCAATATTAGGTGCCTTCCAAGGTTCCCAAATTCATGTTACGCGCATAGAAGCCGGATTACTTCCAATTGAGGTGAAGATTAAGGTGGCAAAACAAGATACGCTGTCAGAATTCTCAACTTTCCGGAGCATCATCCCGTCAGACAAGTACTCTCAAGAGAAATTGAAGGCTTAGAATTAGGGAAAACCGTAGCAGAGCTGGCTGAGTACCAGGTAGGTCCAAGACCAACAATTCTGCCGCAAGTATTCCTGGATACTACAGAATTCATCGCCACTTGGGATATGGATAGAACTAAAATGGAGTGGTTTGCCCCATGGCAAACTCCATTGGATCTATCCATCCAAATTCAAAGGGGGACGAGAGAAGAGACGGCCGCAAACCATCAAATCCTAGTTCAGCAACTGGAGCGGGAAGGTGCGCAAATCATCTACACAGATGGCTCCAAGGAGAGCAATAGAAGCTCGGGGGCGTTCTTCCACCGCAACTCAGGCATGAAAGTTAGTAACGCCTTTAGAAACCATGTGGAGATAGCCGATTGTGAATGCTGGGCCTTGATTCAAGCAGTCATGTTTTTACAAACCAAACAGGGGAACAAATTCATTTTTGTCAATTCGCAAGCTGAGATTCAATGATTCCGGAGCAACATCTACTACTCTCAACGACTAAGGTTGCTATAGACCAAAAATATCACGATTATGTGGTGTCCTGTTCACAGTGGTGTCGAAGGCAATAAGACAGTAGATTTGGTAGCAAAGGATGCCCTCCGGAAAACACCACCAGAGAGGGGTTTTACCTCATTAAGCCACGTACAGCGTTTGGTGCGGGAACAGGGCATCAAGGACTGGGACATCATGATCGGCCCAAACCGGAAAGAAGCTGTCGGTAAGTATGACTCAGCAGTAATGCGGACGCGGCCAACACTAAGCACCAAGGGCAACCTACCAAACGGCCCCAAGGCGCCGAGTGCTGTGAGGGGTCAATGGAGTCATACAAAATCGTACAGTAAAGACAGGTTAAAAGGAGTTCGATGAAGAAGCAGACTAAGCTAATCAATCAGGTCAAGCTGATAGTGACTCTTTATACAACGATACTCGCCCTCAAACACACTGTATCATTTCCTGAATTCTTCGATGATGATGTCAAAGAACTTGTGGTGGCGAATGATTACCAGCTGATGCCTCAGCGTGGCGAAGAACGATGTGATGGCTGATACTTCAGCATCACGAGGAACGATCACGTCACAGGCAAAGCCTATTGGGGTTGCAAACCCTAACACTGTCTGAGTCGCCCGTACATAATTCTCACGATAGTGGTGCATACGTATTGTTAGTTAGTTGATAATTAGCAATCTCTCGTAGACAAGTCACATCTGATCATTACAACAACGTGGGTTGTTTTCGTCGGTTACTATCACGATACCACTAGGGTTTGGCGGTCCTGGGCCCCGAACCTGAGAAAGGTAATTAATGTGTGGGCTGTAGACTGACAAGGTGACACACCAGCAGGTAGCGTACGAGCTGATTTTGATATTCCGCGAAATATTCCGGCTGTGTTCAATACACCGTTGGCTATCAAACTGGTGGGTTGCCCCAAAGTACCCGGGAAACCCGGGAGAGTTAAAGAAGTTAAAGGGGGGAAAGTGTTTTGACAGTCCAGCGGCTAACTCACCAAGATTATGGCAAGGACGCACCGCTGGGTTCGGCTGAAGCGCTAAGTGTTGAGTTAGTTACCAGTCCAAAATGAGACGTTAAATGCAAGGGAACAGAATCTTTTTTAAAGAAATGAGAAAGGAATGAAAGCTCTTCAAAGGGGGGACTGTCGAAGTTTCATACCAGAGACTAGGTAACGCCTAGAGGATTGGAGAACCTAGCACTAAGAGACCATGGCCATCTCATGGCCATGAGATAAAGGATGCATTGACAAGCCAATGATCAAGGTTATAAGTACACCGATATTGAAGGTTTCACAAAAGTTGGGAAAGCAGGAAATCGGAGGGGTTGTCATGTCTGAGAAAACAGCAAGGCGATCAGAAGATTTGACCCATCGGGAGGAACGCCGCATGATTAGTGAGCCTATTGTGTCGGCCAATATACTACAAAACACGTCAATTATTCTGCCTGAATTGAATCAACCTTGGTCTGAGGAAGCCGTCCCGTGAGCTTGCCCAGAAGCTGTCCATGACCTAGATTGATGGGAGGTGTGCAAGAAATTGGCCAAGCTTAAGAAGAGTTTGTACGGTCTTGAAAAGGAAATCATGACTGGTACAAAACTATCTCGGGGTATCTAATCTCACTAAGGTGTGCAGGCATGGATAGTAATGAATGTCCTTTTAGACATCGTGGGCGAGGCATCCGCGTTCTCCTTAATGTGAATGACATGCCTTATGCTGCGAAGGTCTGTTCATAGATTGAGTAGTTTCGGGCCAAAGTGAGAGAGCATTTCCGTATTAAAAACTTGGGCACCGTGGAACTGACACTTGGCGTCAAAGTCACTCGTGACGGAGTCAATTAAAATTGGATGCTATCACAAGAGCACTACGACGTTGAGACCATTCTAGCAATATCCTGGGAATATGAACATCAATACTTTTTACAACAAACTTGTCCAGGCATTATAAAACGTACCCAGAGGACAAGCTATGCAGACACTTGATTGACTAAGCTGTGCAACATGAGCAAACCATGCATCGCCTAACAAAACATTTGCGAAGCACAATGAGATTTCTTGTCTACTTCTGGGTTTGGGGGTTTCCTCATCAGCTACTCGGACGCCAGCTTTGATACTAAGCAAGACAAAAAGCCTATGTGTTCACGATCTTTGGAGATTGGGCGAGCTAGAAAAGTCAGACACACAAGTTGGTTAGCACCTTAATCACCGAAGTCAAATATATAGCACTAACCCGCTGCGCCAAAAAGATCTCAATACCCATTTATACAATACAACATCAGTTTTACTCAAAAAACCCTTACCAAGGATCGCCGATGCAGGTGCTTCCAACATACGAAACCGACAATAACTAACACACTGGCTTAGTCACAGTTGAAAAAAGGATAACTGGAAATGGTAGACACATGAGAATAACGACACGTGACCGTTCATTGTACATGTTCCCACGAAGAACGTAGCTCTAGTGAGAACAATATATACGATGGGGTCTATGATCCACACTGGTCTTTCAATGAATGCTTGAATTGTAGAAGATGCCTCTTATGGTTATCGTTAAGACACATTGATTCAAACCGGGAGCGGGACGATTTGGTTTTGTAAAAACTGGGAATGATAATAAGGTAAAAAGAGAGAAAACAGTTAAAGGTAGGAGGAGCAGATGAACGTGTGTGTATTGTTGTTCATGATGATTCTAAATTCTAAGTTCAATTTCGAGGGGATTTCTCTCTTATTATAGGTTATTCCTGTTGTCAGGTATTTTCTTGTGAGACGCCTGTGAAAAGTTTTCTTCTCGTCGTAAGTGAAGGTTTTTCTAGTGGGAGAAGTATTTTTTTGCTAGTCGTAGACGAAAGGTTTTGGTAGTGTGAAGATAGAAATATTCTTCTTCCGTCCATCGTTTTTGTCTCGTCCTTTGACTTGTCAAAACTTCAGTCTTGTCATTGTCGAAGCTGATCTTCCTGTTTTATGTGACTTGTTCATGTGTGTGCAACTGTCCGGACTTTATTTATTCCGTTCTGTTGTTCTTTGTGAGTTGATTGTCTATTTGTTGGTTTTTTTCCAATGTTGATATCTTGTTTCTTGTGTACGATGTTCATATTTCTATAATGTCGTATGTAGTGAACATTTTCATATCAAGTGTTGATGTCTTATTTCTCGTGTGTGATGTTCATATTTCCATAGAAAGTCTCTCGACTAAGTTCGGTTAGTTACCATCTCGACTAAGTGCGAGTGTGCGATGTCTCTAGATATGGTGAAATGTGTCACTGATTATACAATGAAAAAGAAATCGGTTTGATCCGTGTACCATTGAACATTAAATAGAGACGAAATCCTTCTCATTTTATAATGTTCCTATCATCAGATATCTCTTATATTGAACTAGCAGTATTCCATTGTCAGACGCCAACTGCTTGTCTGGTAATCATAATTCTGTTAGTCGAGATGGAAATTCTTCATCCTCCAACTAACTATACATTCGTGAACGGTTCTATCCTTCCAATTCCCCAGTGCTATTATTTTTGAAGACGTTACCCTGTCATATTTCATGTCATGGCCAGTGTAAAACTATTCGTTTGTCCCTGGATCATCACATGATGTAGCCTTGGTGGATATCCAACATCGTTTGTTCGTGTATCTAGGTCTCAGTGTTGCATTTTATCGAGTTTAGGTTTCGATTTATGGAATAACACACATAAATTAGTGGAAACTCTAATATCGGTCCATCAGGCTATTTGGCTATCATTTTTCCCGAGGCATTCATTACATTTCAGATAACGGAAGGCTTTAACTGTTGCTATGATGCATCTCTAGACAACATAGCCCACGGGCATTTGAAAGGTGTTGTTTTCTATGTTTATTTTGCGCACGAATGTATCATAAATCGGTGTCAGGCATGGAGACGGGGCAACAAAGGCAATACGACAAGAAAACGAAACGAGTATCCGGGAATATGGAAATCATACACGAGAAATAAGACATCAAAATTAGAAACACCAACAAATAGACAATCAACTCACAAAGAACAACAGAACGGAATAAAGAAAGTCAGGACAGTTGCACACACATCGACAAGTCACATAAGACAGGAAGATCAGCTTCAACAATGACAGGACTAAAGTTTTGACAAGTCAAAGGACGAGACAAAAACGATGGACGGAAGAAGAAGAATACTTCTATCTCCGCCGACAAGAAAACTTTTCACCTACAACAGTAAAGACAAGTGTTTCGGCTCTCAGAAAACCTTTCACTTATGAGCCACATAGAAAGGTCTTCCCACGCTAGAAAGCTGTCACTTGCGACCTGAAGAAAATTCTTCACAGGCGCTTGATAAGAGAAACACCCGACAACAGGAATAACGTATAATGAAAGGGAATTCCCCCTCATTTGAACTTAGAATTTTAGAATAATCATCACGTGCAATAATATACACTCTCTGCTACCTTCTTCTATCTTCCGCTTCTCTCTCTTTCGACTATCCATTTTTTACATCTAGTTACCTAGTTACCCATGGGTCACGGTAACAGAGGGCCATCGTATGAACCCTGATGCTTAGTGGTTGGTGAACAAAATATCGTAGCAGACGGTAGCACCCTCCGACGTCCGGTCATAGTTGTAAATCATCAAGCTGTTGATGACACCAAGGCCGCTTGTGCCAAATACCTCAACATCAGTAGTGCATTTGATTGACCAACAATCATAAGGGGTTCATTGAAAACAAACTCGATGACTGAACGATTCGACATGTGCCGGTTTATGGCATTTTGGGTCACTGTCGGCTGGTACTCTCGTAGCATATTAAAAAAGAGAAGTTTTGGTAAGGTGAGAACGGTTAAATGAAGAAGAACAAGGTAAACATGTACGTGGTGTTAATTCCGATGGTTATGCTAGAATTCTAAGTCTAATCAAGGAGTATTCTCATTCCTCACATGGTTTCTTCAGTTAGTTGTTCGTCTAGTGCTCACAGCCAATTTACCTCTCAAGACTTCACGAATACCTTTGCAGTTAGTTAGAGGACACACTTTTCGGGGATAGCGACCTGAATCCTGCAAGATGTGAGTCTTTACAGATCCCAAGATCCAGGGCCGTTGCTCGCCAAAGTGTGCCCTCGGTGTAAGCAGGAAACAGCTAGTTGTTCACATATAGTAGAGGGATAGATAATATTTAGAGAGAGCATAAGGTATCTCACCAGAATCAGATGCAATGGGATCGCGGAGATAGGTTGTGTAGCCAGGTTGACATACCTACCCGTCTGACCCCGGTCAGTTCATGGGGGTCAGGGTATGCAGGATTCAATACCTCACTCAATACTTTGCGGGATTGACTTAAGAATCTGGGTCCTCAGTTAGCCGAGACCAAACCTTACTCCGGCTGACACCTTAAACTTTTTGTTTGTTGAATATCCCTTCTTGTTGTTCATGAACTTCTGCTCTTCTATTTTTGCCCACTTCGAGTTACGTCTGCTTTGTTTGTTTACCATGTCACCTAATATGTATGGGTATTTAGATATTTCTTCTTATGATACAGTTTAATATGTCTCGTGTTTGTTCTATATGCTTCCAGTATGTCGTCAATGTTTTCTTATCAAGTGGTGATGTCCTATTTCTTGTGCATGATGTCTATATTCACTGAATAATTCTAGAAGCACAGCCTAAACTACTCCGTCGTTTGTAACACACCAAATTATGACCGATGGGCTAGTAAGAATACGGTAACCAACGAAGAGCAGCTAGGCCTGAGATCGATCCATCCTTTGCCTGACACAGATCCATTTGTCGTTGCATCATACCCTATGTTCGTTCGGTCGAAACTCATTGTTACTTTTTTAAATAATATGCTGGTCTTCTTACTTTGTGTTTATATATTACTCTCATCCAAATTGACAATCGCATTGGTTGCGTGCAGTGGTATTGTGCAGTGCATGTCATTGGGTATTAGTCTTGTTGATGTTTGCGCCGTGCTTGTCCTCCCGGCACAGAACTCAACTGACTTTCATGTATGGTTATGCATAATCTACGGTGCACATCCACCTACGAAATCAGGGCGTTTCGTCTTCATCTTTCCTGGCCCCTTATGGAAATTTCACTACACTATACATCACATGGAAAATCAACAATTTAACCCACATTAATCGGACAACCAAGAAAAATACACAAAGGGCTACAAAACGCAAGACAATAGACTGCAAATGATCGTACACAAACACACATGTCACATAAAAACAGATGATGAACTCCCTACATAATTAATTGAACCTCTTATCAGTCCAGAAAGTATGGAGGATAGATTGTGGGGTGAAGAAGAAACATTTTATTTCCACTGAAAAGCAAAGCCTTTCATGATAAGACGTAAACCGTTCACTACTGATAAGCAAAAAGTATTTCCCTACATGTTCCGAAGCAATGTTTTCATGATAAGAAAACTTGCACTATGTGATCCACAAAAAACCTTCATTGTTAGTTATTGGGGAAAAGATATTTCGAGCCCAATATACCCAATACCTGACAACATGAATCAGATATAACTAGAGTGAACACACCCTCGCTTGAACTCTGAGTTTCAGAATAATGATCACGAATAACGATATCTACGTGTTCACTCTTTTCTACTATCTTGAACTGTTTTCACCTTAACCTCACTTCCATTTTTTAGTGTAGCTAAGCTCTCGAAACAAAATGGCTTGCGACATCAATACAATCCCTCGTTTACGAAAGCCTGCACTCTGAGATAGGTCAATGCCAGATAGGCTACAGTACAAGGCAGGAAATGAGTGGTCCACGTTAATCAAACTCTTTGTCATCCTAAAATTGGTGACGTTGCGCTCCTGGGATACATGCTTTCTCTGTATGCTTCCATCACAGCCACATATTCCATTGCATAACACGATATGGATTTGTCTACGTCATACGTGATGTTTTGTGTTCTACTTCATTGGATTGTTGTTTCGCAGTAACAGTGGTAGCCTATTGTGTGTTTTCGTCTAACAGCAATATCTCTGGCCCAGTCTGTTTCGACATATTTGATGAAAGACTGACTCGACAGGCGCTTACTTGCGCACTAGCTTGTACTTTTGGGGATAGGCCAGATACGCCGAGAGTCTTTCCAGTGCCATGAGATGTGCTGGGCTTGGGCTTGACATGACTGGGGTAAGCTGGCCGGTAGCATATGTGATATCTGATCTGCGCTTGAGACAGAGGTGTGAAGAATAGAGTCGACGTCTTACTGGGGCAATTTGATTACAACTGGCTAGTGATGGTTGATGCCGACCCTCTGTCAGTTTTAGGTCCACCTCCATCGGGGTTTTTGTTGAGGCTAAATTTTGTGGTTTGAATGTCTCAACCAGGTTTTCAGTCTATTGTTAGCGGTGTGGTGCTATGACTTGCGTTCCATATGTCTTAAAACTCGTTTGCCACGGAATGTGTTTCTTGACCAAGGAGTTCACTTTGTTCTTCTGGTTTCAGCTTTGAAATTGTTGTTCTATGAAAGCATTATTTACACCCGTGATGATTATATCATTAACACGACCAACAAGAATAGTTAACGGTTGAAGCTTCATGAATATGCCTTCCTCCCTTGGTACGCATTTGAAGTTAAATTCTTCTAAAGCCGCATGGACGAATTAGTAGAATATTGCTATTCGGGGTGTGGCCACAAAAAAACAAGACAAATGAATAGTTGTCCGCTCTGCTAGCCCCGGATAAAATTCCCCTATAACTCCCTCCAAGAATCCGGCGAAATCCTTTCAATACCCATCTGGCTTTATATTTGATGATTGACTTGGCCGACTTTCTCTTCGTATTACACACCCACTTGTCTCAGATGACGTTGTTTTCCGGGTAATTATTGATTTCGACAAGCGTTCATTTGTCTAGTTATCGGGAGCCTTGACATTCTGTCTTTTATCGCGGTGTCTAGTTCCTTTTGTTCGTGGAGTTATGATTGTTCATATGTTTGTGTTTCATCTACGATTCCACGAGATGTAAAGAGTGCAATATCTCAAATGTTAATGGT
Source organism: Huntiella moniliformis (assembly GCA_000712465.1). Classification (NCBI taxonomy): domain Eukaryota; kingdom Fungi; phylum Ascomycota; class Sordariomycetes; order Microascales; family Ceratocystidaceae; genus Huntiella; species Huntiella moniliformis. The sequence goes on along the minus strand of JMSH01000003.1, from coordinate 178,586 downwards.
GTTGTAGGTTTGTTGTTAGTGAACCTGTGTTGCATTAAAACTGGTAGACTTGAACGATAGGCCATGAGATATCCCGAGTTCACCAGTAGTCGTTGGCTCCTCATGTTAGCGTTATTCTCGAGCCGGAAAGTCGCGCTCGATAGTCCAACTTGAGATGATTTGATCGAGGCTTGCATGACACAATGAGGATGATGTACGTCACATCACAGACATTTGCTGAATGTGTGTGTTATATCTTCCTCCCAACATGTAAATATCTCTGCTAGAATAGCACTTGCGTGATGAGAACCCGTACATTCTTTAGATGTCTTGTTGCATCCAAAAAAAAACCCTTGGGTTGAATTTCTTTCCTAATCTGACTTGATGACCTTTGATGCTTTCTTCTTGAAGTAGCATAATCCGCCGGAAACGAAAAGATTTGAGATCCACCGTGATCGCCGGGGTCTAGCGTGGTAAGATTAAATGAGCTTGATCTAAGAGTGCAGTTTCATGTTGTTGAGAGTAGCAGAGTACAGAGCTGAGTCTGTCCAGCATCCTTGTGGAATATTCTGCCTGGTAGAATGAATATTGTACTTTGTTGAAAATAGTGAAATGTTTTGTGCCAGCAAACGCAGCATATTATAGTATGTCAGCCGCATTTGCAAGACAAATTCATCCAATCATTTCACTTACAACGAACGTGCTTCGTGTGTGCCAGTGAGACAGTATTTACCTCATGTTCTTTTGTAATCATTTATGCACTTCATCCTATGTAGTGTACCTCCTGATTTATTATGTTTCGGAGTTTGGCTTCGAAAGATATATGACCGTGCGTGTATCTTCAAGTTCGAATTTGTTTTTTGTGTCATTACTCTCATGCGGGTCGGAGCCTATGGAGAGATTTTTATTAGTGGGAACAATAAACCTGAACTGAAAAACAAAAAAAAAACTCAAGGAAACTTGTAAATCGTGACTCCCATCTTTCCTCCTCCTTCACCCGTTGTAGCCTTTCTCCCTTTGACTTCCTCACTCTTCTATTGTAAGCCCCTTCATCCATTGACAGATCGAGAGAGGTCCGGAGAGGGAGACAGTACAGAGTGCGAAGAGAGAAAGTATGGAAACATGAGCATCATACACGAGAAATAAGACATCAACACTTGATATGAAAATGTTCACTACATACAACATTACAGAAATATGAACATCGTACACAAGAAACAAGACATCAACATTGGAAAAACCAACAAATAGATAATCAACAGATCAGCTTCGACAATGACAAGACCGAAGTTTTGACAAAGTCAAAGGACGAGACAAAAACGATGGACGGAAGAAGAAGAATACTTCTATCTCCGCCGACAAGAAAACGTTTCACCTACAACAGTAAAGAAAAGTTTTTTCAGCGTTAGTAAAACGTCTCAGCTATGACCCGCATAGAAAAGTTTTCCCACGCTAGGAAAACCTTTACTTGCGACCTGAAGAAAACCCTTCACAGGCGCTTAACAAGAAACACACCTGACAACAGGAATAACATATAATGAAAGGGAATTCCCTTTCAGTTGAACTTAGAATTTTAGAATAATCATCAAGCACAATAAAGTATACTCTCTGCTACCTTCTTCTATCTTCCCTTTCTCCCTCTTTTGACTACCCATTTTTACACTTGTTGACTGGTGCTTCTGGCCATGTCATGGTTTACTTCATGTTCTGCCGGGCTAACCCACGTCTTTGGTTTTATATTGCTTGATGGCTCTGTCAGCCAGATTTTCTTTAACAATATTTAAGTTTACTGCAACAATCTACTAGCTATGAGCTTCCACAAAAGTCGCGGTTGAAACAATCATTTTCTGAAGACGGTCGCAAATTGCATTTTATCAAATCCGATTCTGTGTGATTCCTATTGCTAGCATCTTTTCATCTTTCATTTCTTTTTGACTCAGACGTCCGAGCTGTTTTATTCTCTATTGTTCAAGACAACCCTCCCTTTTTATTCTTCTTGATACTGCGCATATATCGTTTCCAATGGGTGCCTGGTCTACCAAAGACGAAAGCTCTCTGCTCGGGGACCTCATGACTGAGGAGGAGTCGAGTTCCGACTTGGATGTAGTAGATATTATCTATGACGGAGTCATTGCTCCCAAACTCGATGATCTCCTCAGAATTAATTGGTCTATCAAACTTCCGGCTCCCTCGGACGACTTGTTACATGACTGGCTTTAGAAAGCGAACTGAATTTTACTCCTCGGCGCCTTTGAATCATGGAAGCAGCAGTTTCACACTGTTTTATAAAGATGCAATGGAGAGTACAAATTGAATTTGTACCAGATTGTTACCGGGGGTTCTAGGTCACCTCGGAAATGTTTTTCCATGATCTTCCTACTGATTCTAAAGAAGCACAATTCTGTGCTTATCGGGGACTGGAATCTTGAAGAAGCTCCTTTCATTGTTAAAACGAAGAAATCGGGTGCACTTGCTGTGAGGAGTGCACACTCTACATCCTCTTCTTCCTTGGCTTCGTTCGGTGCTTCGTATGCGCTTTTCCTGCGCGCTGCACCCAATCACATTTTAAAACCTTTCTAGGCTAGGAAGGACAAGGAGAGCCGCAATATATCTCATATTCCGCAAAGGATCAGTCAAAGGGCATTCAATGAACCAGGTGAATCTGCGAATTCTGCTGTTCGTACTGTTGGGGTCATGGAACTTGATATCGACGGCTAATCTCCATCTATATACATTATTACAGTTCACCTATTATCATTGACCCTATGTTTATTATAACGATCCAAGGATTTGCTTGTACCCCGTGATCTTTACATTATTCTTGACCACCCTACCTCAGCTAAACAAGCACTGAAAGCCCCCCAAATCTGTTCAATGGACTAACTAATACCATGAACTCAGATCTCAAACAAATTCCCACGTGCGGCGTCTTTCAATGTATTACTAAGCCTCCGGAGGGCAAGGCAACAGGGCTGTCCAAATGGGGTTTCAAAACAGTTATCGATGGTGATGGTGTCATTGAAAAGTTGAAGGCAATACCAGTTGCCAGCGGCGCCCTACAAAATTATGGACATGACCACATCGAAATATTTGTAGCTACAGCCTATTCCGAACGTTGAAGAGTTGTCATTACACAGGCAGTTAATCGTGGTAGGTCTATCTGCTAGGCCAGTATTACCGCTGCATTTCTTCACGTATGTTAGGGGTCAATGAAATCACACAAAATCGGACAAGCTAGTGTTTCAGCGTGGCGAAAAACGATGGTGATAAAGGCAAAGCCTATTTGGGTTGTAACCTCCAACATATTGACTCCATATAGATCACCCTTCCCCCACCAATTAACAAGTTAGATTAAAGCTGATATGCTCCGAATGTTGAGAGATGGTCAGCAAGAACTTCACCGACTACGCTCTTCTCTGCAACGCTTCAAAGCAACAGTAACCGCCATCATCTTTCTACTTTACAAATCTTCAGTCCAAGAACTTTCAGAAGTTAATAGAACAAGGTTAATTATTGCCATCGCAGACCCTGTGGACATAGACTACAGTGCAAGTCTAGATCGATGCTTCATGCACTTTTCTAGAAATTTAAGACACTGGAGGCCTATTACCATGCTTGTCTTGTGGTGTAACAGTTACACGAAGCCATGATCATAACCCGAATACGGAAGTTGTTTATTACCGCACGTATTCACTTGATTAAACATGACTATTGTAACTTGTTTCGAAATGGAGAGAAGTCCAACTTTGAGCGAGGAATGTCTATGTCCTAGTTACATGACTATCCTTGGATGTGGCTCAATGAGTCATGGAAAATCCGGTGTGAGCTACTAGCGTCTTTGCTCTACCTTTTGACGATAAATAAACTCTATGTTTAATGTCGTGATTATTGCCTTCAATCCCCCATGCACAGCACATCAAAACGCCTTATGTAATATATTGCCTTACACACGACAACCATGCTACATCTGCTCTAATGTGTCAGGTACATCCTGCTAGCAGCATAATGCTGCATTCTATCTGATACGCCACCAGTCACACTATGACGAAACTGACTTAACCACAATCGCATATGGGTTTGACTATCCGGGCACGACAGGTATTGCCAAGCGCCGAGATGGATGGGAGATTGGTACCGAAGGACATGAATTCCATACCCAAAAAATGGGTATAGCTGTATATACCCACACTGGTTTCCATATACTTCATAAAACCGTGTCACTCTTACTGTATCTTACTTATCACATGCATATATATACACATATGTGTATCGTACCAAATAGTACAACATGTAACTTGTATTGGTAGCTTCAAAATAGCCCCAGGTCAGGGACAAAAGCTTTTCTCTTCTGGACGTAAGTGAAACCCGTAGCCGTTGCTTGTCATTGCCATTGACAATGTTTGTCATTTTTGACATGATGAAAATAAGAGGTTCTTTTGGGATTAAATTCTGACATCCAGCCTTCAAGTTGCTGCTCCTTTTGTGGTGATCATGTTTTGCAGTTGTCCAAGTTACGGGTGTGGCAATGGCGGGTTTTTCTTTGAAAAGGCCTAACTAAATAAACTATGTGTACATACATAGACTGTGTATGAGGCACACCTCCCTACACACTTTGTGAGGGGTCAATGGAGTCACACAAAATCGGACAGTAAAGACAGGTTACAAGGAGTTCGATGAAGAAACAGACTAAACTAATCAATCAGGTTGAGCTGATAGTGACTCTTTATACCACGATGCTCGCCCTCAAACACACTGTATCATTTCCTGAATTATTCGATGATGATGTCAAAGAACTTGTGGTGGCGAATGATAACCAGCTGATGCCTCAGCGTGGCAAGGAAAGATGTGATGGCTGATACTTCAGCATCACGAGGGACGATGGCGTCACAGGCAAAGCCTATTGGTGTTGCAAACCCTAACACACTTGGGGCGCTTCTGCCTTTTCTTTTTCAATGAACTAATTCTGAGCCTCAATCTAGATCTAATGTGTGACCCAGGGAACCAACAAATAGAACAATACATCGCAAAATCTAATACCGATAAACTGAAAGTATCATGACCAGAAATAAAAATCGACAATCAAGACTCCAAGGCCAAAATGGTGAATATGACAGTTAAATGCTATGTGCATAGAGGAATTGTTTTTCATCAGAGGCTAGGGATTGCCCGCGTGATGAAAGTCGTTATAGAGGGTAGAGCTCCCATGTCCTCCGTTCCTGTGATCAATGGGGGATCTAGCGTTGGCGGTGGTGAAGCACCCGGTGGGGCCGACGTAGGGCCGGACTAGACGTGGTAGTTAGGTGTGTGTTGGCCGATGTTGGCGACTATGGGGATCACTACCCTATGCCGAACCTTGTACGTTTGCTGAAATTTAGTGGGTTGATCGGCTCTCCTCCGTGAAGATAATCTTGTGTATTTCAGGTGGTTTGCCGAAGTCGAGCTGTAGCCGGTATCGGACGTCTCTGAACGCCGGACAGTCGAGTATGATGTGTATGACCATCTCTCGTTCGAGGCGGTAGTGTCTGGAGATGCCCGAGTTTACTGAATTTGCGCAAAGCAATACTAGGAGGTAGTTCCTTTTACCCACCAGGAGATAGGGAAATGTTGTTGGTAGTGGGCGGGGGCCCTTTATAGGTTGGCGCATCGCCACTCCGTTACTATCTAGCTTGTTGCTATGCCTGCTGCAGCAACCTTCAGCTATGCTTGATTGATTGATTGATGTGTATTTGTTCTCTCTACAACCCTAAAGAATCTAGTTTTTGAGTCCAGCGGCCCGTTACCCAGTAGTACTGTTTCCTCCAAGTAACCCCTGCCCTGCATTTTTAGCGCCACTTAGATGAGATCTCCAGATTTGCCATCCAACTCACGCCCAGCGCAAAGCACTATCGGACTGCTTGTTAAAAGCTCCCCCATTCGACCTCTGACAAAAAGTCATAACCAACAAAATACCAAAAACCGAAAGGAAACCCAAAAGAGAACGAATATCCCTAACTCCAACAAAAGAAAGAAACCATAAAACAAAAGAAATACCACCTCACACCGAACCTCCTCACACACTGTCTTTCTCCGCATCCACTCCCAATCTCTTCACCAGGTGCCCCATCAGAGTTACCCTGCCCCGCGGGCTCACGCGTAACTTATTAACAAATGGGTCGGACCAAGGCCGAGGCCTCTTCCGACACGTCCACAAGTGCACCTCATCCTTCTCCTTTCCACACAACCGACAGACGAGCTCGGCATCTGCATGCTTAAACCTCACGTGGTAAGCCTTGAAGTCGCCATGTCCGGACATTGCTGCTAGGACTGCACCCAGCACTGGGCGAGGTCCATCAGGAATGGGGACTTCTTTGCGCCCCGGGAAAGTGAAACTTGCCCGCAAAGAGTTATTCTTGACGGAGCCTTGCGCCAGCCACCACTGCTTAAAGTTGGTGTGCGTGTCCTCTTTCAGCCACCGTCTTGCCGTTGCCAGGGACATCCAAATCTCCTCAACGTCGACTGCTGCCGACTTGGCGAGTTTGTCTGCCTCTTCATTGCCGTGAATATCTGAGTGACTGGGGACCCAGATGCAATGTACCGATATGTTGTAGTTGCTTTTAATTTCCGTAATATGCTTTTTGGCATCGTCCACCTCGTACTGAACCGAGCCTATCTTGCCTGCCTTAGAGTTTAATCGGGTGACTGCTGCTTTGTTGTCTGAGCAGATCCAGACCCGCTCGCAGTCATGGAGGAATTGTTCCGGGATGCTTTGGAGACCCTTTCTGATCGCAATCAGTTCAGAATCCGCCACCTCGTGCCATTTCCCAGTGGGACAGGTCCCCCCCGTTATCTTGTTGCCATTTTTCTCGACAAGCCAACCGGCACCTGTCCAGCCGCTGTCCAATTTGGACCCATCGGCGTAAATCCAGATGTGGGGTTTGTCTGCTAAGCGCGTGCGGAGCGCCTGATGCGCCGTTACCTTGTCCTTCTTTTCCAAGCCTTTAGAGGCAGCAACCGCTGCAAGCTCCGGGGGAACTGGATCTGTGGGGGTTGTTGTGTCGTATAAGGGGCCATAGGGGTTGATTGGCATAGGCAGGAGCTTTCGCATTGCCTTGATCTTCGGCATGTCGCGGACGTGCCAGAGAACATGTGCTTCGTCGAGTGTGTGCCACCTGATCGTCTCTCTCTTGACTGCTTCATCCAGGATGAGGGCAACCGGCGGGATTGAGGCGGTCATGTGTAACAGTGCGTTGGGGGTTGTCCGAAATGCGGGGAGTGCAGCGAGAAGAGCCCTGCGCAAAACCTTACCCAGGGTGGCCATTTGGCCCTTCTTGCCGTATGAGTTGGGAGACCACCAGGTGCCGCTGGCATAGGTGATTGCGGGGAGGAAGGCACGCTGAATGACTCCAACTAGTTGCTTTGCCGGGGCACCGTGCTTGCAGCCGCGCAGTACTCTCAAGGCGTGGGTTGCGCGGGAGATCTTACCAGAGATGGCTTGAATGTGCTTGTGGAAAGCTAGACGGCGGTCGAAATTCACGCCTAGCCACTTCAGGGACTGACCGAGGGGGGTTGCTTTGATGGGGGGAATGCCGTACAGTATCAGGTCATCATTGCTCTGGCCGCGTTTCCGCGTCATATGCAGAAGGCCTGTTTTCTTATGGTCAAGTGTGAGCCCGTTCTCCTGGCACCACTCGATGGCCGTAGAAAGATGTCTTTTGAGCTGGCGGTTGCAAGCGCCTATAGACGCCCCATGTACCAGCCACATTCCGTCGTCCATATAGCCCATAACCAGGTCGTCGTAGGCTCTGTACAGCGGCGTCATGAACAGCATGTAGAAGATTGGCGAGATTGGCGAACCTTGCGGGAGACTGCCGCTGGTAGGACCAGGGTTCTCTGCATGGCCGTCAAGATGGATCTGGGCGGTGCAGTTGCTCAAGAAGGAAAGTACCCACTTGCATATGTGCTGGGGGTAGCCGTACTCTTGGAGTCTGGCCACCATGCGGTTTGGGAGGATGGCATCAAAGACCCCGGAGATGTCAAATGTGAGCATCGATGAGACATGGCCCTCAGACCATGCGTCTTGGACCTCGTTGACAAGAGCCAGGGTCAGATCGGACGCAGAGCGTTTGGGAAGCGCGCAGGCGTAGTTTTTGCCGATGTGGGGGTGGTCCATGGCTTCCTTCGTTAGTCTCGTCGCAACGATTCTTTCGAGAGCTTTGCCAAGAGTAGGTAGGAGCGAGATGAGGCGGTAAGACGCGGGGATGGAACGGTCTCTCTTGCCGGGCTTTGGTAGAGCGATCAGTTTGGCTTCTTTGAACTGCTGCGGGTGGTGACCTAAGGCGATGCAGTGGTTAAAGAGCCAGGTGATGATGGGCCCAAGCTGGGGCCAGGCGATGGCGAGAAGTTTGTTCCGCAGTCCGTCTTTCCCAGGAGCGGTGTTCTTAGGCTTCCGTATGGCGAGTTCGGCTTCGGCTTCGGAAATTGGCGGCCAGGACGACGGGGCGGTGTCATCAAACACGGGGGGAGGAACATCAGTCCCACCCTTGCCGGTCAAATGATGCGAGCGGAGGGCCTGGATCTTGTCGTAAGGTGAACTCTGAAGAGTCCCGGAGGTGTCGGATAGTGTTAGGGTTTGCAACCCCAATAGGCTTTGCCTGTGACGTGATCGTTCCTCGTGATGCTGAAGTATCAGCCATCACATCTTTCCTTGCCACGCTGAAGGCCATCACATCGTTCTTCGCCACGCTGAGGCATCAGCTGGTTATCATTCGCCACCACAAGTTCTTTGACGTCATCATCAAAGAATTCAGGAAATGATGCATTGTGTTGAGCAGCGAGCATCGTGACATAAAAGCGGCTGCTAGCTCGACCCAATTTATGGGTGTATTCTGCTTCTTTATTGAACTCCTTGTGACCTGTCTTTACTGTCTGATTTTGTGCCACTACATTGACCTCTCACATGAACACCTTCTACTACTTCTGTTTTGCGTCCTTGTGCACAGTGTGAGGGGTCAATGGAGTCACACAAAATCGGACAGTAAAGACAGGTTACAAGGAGTTCGATGAAGAAACAGACTAAACTAATCAATCAGGTTGAGCTGATAGTGACTCTTTATACTACGATGCTCGCCCTCAAACACACTGTATCATTTCCTGAATTCTTTGATGATGACGTCAAAGAACTTGTGGTGGCGAATGATAACCAGCTGATGCCTCAGCGTGGCGAAGAACGATGTGATGGCCTTCAGCGTGGCAAGGAAAGATGTGATGGCTGATACTTCAGCATCACGAGGAACGATCACGTCACAGGCAAAGCCTATTGGGGTTACAAACCCTAACAAAAAAGCCGGTTGCGTGTGGGTTGTCTGATCATCTCCGTCCAGTAGTTCGGCTTGTCGAGTCTGCGTATGGCTGCTTGACTGTCAACGAAGATGTGTATGGTGGTGGTGGGTGTTGGGAGTTGACGGGCGTAGGAGATGGCGCGCAGGAGAGCGAATGACTCGCAGTCGGCGACTTCCACATACTCACCCAGTGCCAGACATTCAGTCATGACTGTGGTTTGTCCCTTGAAGTGGACTAGGGAGTATGAAGATCTTTTTCCTTCCCTCGAGCCGTCGGTGTAAATGGTGTCACAGCCTTCTAGTGACATTGTATCGAGTCCCTTGCATAGGTCCAGGTGCGCTTCGGTGGCAATTTCTTTCGATAAGTTAGGGATGCTGGTGGCTAACGGGATTGGTTCGCGCCACGGGGCTTCCCATTCGATCTTATCGCGCAGTTTCGGCAGCTGGTATTTGTATGATTAATCTTGAGTTGGAGTTTGTCAAGGAGGCAAGGGATTTTGCCACGTATAATTGTTGTCAGACGCGGTGCTGTGGTTGTTAAAAGTCAATGGCCATATCCCAAGTTCCCAATAACTACAACACACGTTAAACTTCACCGTGACAACTGCGGCCGCTGGTCATCCAGCTTCTGACTACCGACGACTAGCTGGCAACTAATCACCAATCATGATAGTAGCACGATGGCTCTGCTTTGTAATCAGCTACATAGTTTCACTCCTAATGACCAGCTTTCGTGTTCATAATTACGCTTAGTCATCACAATACAATACGGGGTATGGACATGTATTTCGCTAGACGTTCTTAATTATGATAGTTCTAGCGTCTTGTTATTGTATAGATCCATTTATTTTGTTACTGCGTTTTTTATTCGTGTTGGACATGTTTAAAAATGCTAGAGAGTTTCCTGAATAGGTAATGGTTCTAAATGGAAGGGACTCGTTCCATTGACTTTTGCCAGTTGCTCGAGGTTACACAGCATATCCTGTCAAAACGTTTAACAGTTAACCAGTTACTGAATGGCGGCAATACATAGACCTCATACCAACGAAAGGATATTTGCGTGTTTTTGTTGTGAAAAATCACAGCAAGATATGGTTATATTGCCTAATCAAGAGTCATTAGCATTACTAACAATGTACATAGCTATCAGGTGCCGAATTTGGTAATAAAATAAAAAGCTGTTCAAATTGTACATTGTTCATATCAAGCTCTGGTGTTTCATTTCCCGATTTGTGGGTCCTTCAGGGAGCTTTTCCACAGCAACTTGAACCCGTCATGTGCATAGATGTTCTACTTCGTAGTTTCTTAAAGCTTCCAAAACTACAAACTTCATCGATAGTACTATACACGCTAGCTGTTCTTGAATGTGGCATTTCGGCCAAAGCTTGAAGATTGGAAGGATATTCCAACAGGGGTTTATTAAGCTAAACAGGAATTTACTTGAAAGACTACCATAGAGATTGGGCTAAATAATAGTGTCTTTTAGTCACTATGCTTTATGGATTTGTCTTGGTTGACTGAGATTCGGACTCTTTGATGAACTTATGACGCCATTATATCACCCAACCACCGTACAGCCGTTTTTATTTGAGGAAGTCGAACCCCTTGGACTTTGAGAATCACATTTGCTTCTAATTTGTTTTAATGCTATAAGTTTCGTTGCTTAAACATTACCAAAGTACAGTACTGCTTTCAGTGTATACACTCAGGAACATAAAAAAGCCTTTTGAATATGGATGTATTGTCTGATCTGTTCAAGTATTTTTCTCGCGAGGGAATCTTTATCACAATTCATACCTAGATCACAGTGAAGGTCTGCTTAGTCACACCACCTTTTGACATCCCAATATCCGCTATCTGATATTTTCTAGAACCTTTCGATTGTTTCCTGTGATCTCTGTTTGCAATAAAACATGCAAACAGTTTAACCATTGTACTACATTGAATGTCGAGTTTCCCAAGATCTCTCTCACATGTCTACCGGTGTTGTCACCGGTGACAAGGCCGGATTTTGGGTACTAGCGTTTCGCTACACTAGTTGTATAATTGAACACCACTCGCTGTCCACATACGCCGTAATTTGCAACAAAAGAAAAGCAGTTACATTTGTACTGTTAATGGGAGTTCAATGACTAGCTAAAGTTTTATCTTTAATGGTTATGGGAAGTTCTCCGTGAAAAGGAGTTATAACCCAGTGATTATGGCAAAGTACAATATGTATAGTAGCTGCTTCTGCCATCCAGAGTTAAACTCCCAGACGCCAGAAGGCAGATATACCAGTGTGCTGGCCAATGTACTGAATATTTTATCTTGGGGCATAGGGCTTCGTGTTAACGTGTATATATCATACTTCATGTCTCTTCTAGTTTTGGGAAACCAAGTAATACCAACTGGCCTGTTTGTTATAGTTAACCTCAAGATCTGAATTCTAGCCCACATAGGGTATTGGGGTTACAGTGTCGCTATTGCGCAAAATCTTTGAACCTCAGTTGTTTCAGTTATTTTAATAGTTAACCACACAAGTCAAAGGCTTTGTGTTGGGACACCTATTATTTCATGTACAACCATCATTCTAGATACTTGAGAGGTTCCTTTCGGTTTTATATGCTCTAGTGTCATGGTAATCGAACTTCTCGAAGAAAGATAGCTTGACACGGGCAGGTAGTCCTTGACTACGAAGTGATTTAGATGGTATCAGAGTTTAGAATGGTTAGTTACTGAAAACAAGTCTTGGAAGTATCTTCGGGGGGCATGTGTAGTATCGTCCCTGGTCATTGGTCATGCTTATGGGTTATGTACTGCCGCATATGTTCACATGGCTACGTACATGCACCTAAATATGAAAACCACACACTTTGGGGCTCACCAAGCTTGGGATGTGGTATCATAATGTGACTTTGTATCCTTTTTTGGGGAACTTGTTATCAGAGAGAGCATGGCTTCCGCTCAAACGCTAACAGGGCATATAACTAGACAACTTAAGACATGGAGACTTCACGAGGCTTGCCAAATATCTGAAATGGGACATTTCTTAAATCTACTATATCGAAATATTTGCCTCCATCTATAGTACGTGCAGCTGCCTCCAATAATCAACATCGGGGGAAAGAAAGAAAGAAAATGAATTAAGCCTATATAAATACCCTGCTCAACATAGCTCGGCGAAAACTGGAAAAACTGCGTGCATGCTGACCTTAAAGATCTATGGCACGTAATGGTCTAAACTAATATGGATGAAAAAATGGAAAACCAATACAAAAAACACCCCCGTTGTGGACAGATAACTTCGCGTGCATACACTTGGTAGCTACGCTGTTGTGCGTGATGGCGCCTGCTCCAATTAACTTGTTTTGGTCAGGAGTCGTGAATACGGCGGGCGAACTGGTACAAAGTACCCGTCGCCGTTCAACCGATTAAGCCCCTCCGAAGAGAGGAAGAGGTGCGCGAGATGACTTGTGCACAAAGAAAAAGAAGAGATTAGACTATCTCATGAAGTAGGAAAAGTAAAAAACGTCTCTATAAAAGAGGAGAAAAAAGCTGATGGTCATTGAACGCGCTCGGCAGTAAAGGTCGTAGAATAGAGTCGAGGGGCCGGCGGGGTGATGGTGAAGTCGGTTGCGGTGATGTAGCGACGGCAATGCCTGATTGATGCGAGCGGGCGCCCGTGTCCATAGCTTGCCGGAGTTGGCTCGCACCCCTGGCGATAGGGTATGCAAGACAGTCGTAGTAACGTCCTTTGAGTAGCTTGACTGTCGCCACCGGGTTCTTACGAAGCTCGTCCGCAAATCTGCCCGGTGACCACTCCAATGGAGGTGTACCACTCGAACTGAGCGGACACCATAAAACAAGGTGCGAGATCGTTTGCAGCGCCCACCCACAATGACAACTGGGGGACCAGGTCTGACGACCTGTGGCCTTGCGCCACGCTGCGGTATTTCCATGACCGGTTCTTAGCCATGAGAGAAACCTGTTCTCACTCATCGACAACTTGCTTCGAATCTTTGACATAGCTCGCCATGAGCTATCCGTCCACAACTCCCTCCCTGGATCTTCCCGTAACACCGTCACTCTATCCACGCCTCCACCACGTTCTGCGCGCATCCAACTCCTTTCTTGCTCTTCTCCTTGTCGTCTGAGTACGTTAATACTCCGTTGGTATTCTGATCTCGGATATTCGTTTTGCGGGTCCGTACGCGTGGTCTGCGCTATAACACCCTTCATGGCAATCTAGGCGGGTGACTCCTGCATTCTTGCCTCGGAGCGGGCACCCAAGTGTACAAGGTACTCCTGGAGTGGCTCGCACGCCGCCTCAGCGCGGAGACGGGGCAAAGGGGTGGACTTCGCAGCTCCCGTACAGACACGAAGGGCACGAGATTGAAACGTCTTTAACTTCGATACCTGTGTCTGTGTGAGCCCCATAAATGCTAGGGCTCCCGGAGCATAAGTCAAACGTGGTCGGTGGCCGACCATCCAGATCTTTCTGAGAGCTTCCAAACTAGCATGGTCAGCTCTCGCAAGGGCGGTGAGGAGGTTTATCTTGTTTCCCGTCTTAGCGAGTAGAGCGGAGTAGTGCGCTGCGCCTCAACATCGGGGGTCTTGATGTACTACTTACTTGAGTTCCACAATATTTAGAAGGTTACATTAGGGCATGGATCTCAACTAGAGGTTAGCTAGGGTTCCATGGAGCTACGTGGGACAAAGTCTAAAGGATTATTTAGAGAATCATCTGTTCCCATTCGGGTTATATCAATCTATGTTTCGTAGCCGAAGAACGTTGTTCTTGATACACTCGTTCAACTTATAGTTTGTACAGCGTAAATATAGTTGGAAATGTTCAGTGTCAACAAATAGTACTCGGAAATGTGACCACAGAAGACTGTGTCACTGTTCGAAAACGATGAAGCTAGATTATAGTCCAGATGAGGGTCAGCACTGCATCATTTGTGACGTGACATAGAGTACGACTTACTCAACTAGATTGTAATTGCAAGCTTTGTATAGGTTTAGATGATTGTTTCGAAAAATGAACGACATGCAACGGCGTGTTGTTTGGTTCAATGGGTGGCGTGACTTGGAACAGGACTAAAGACACACAGAATGCGGATTCATAGTTATGATTCACACTCTCATCTATCTAGACTTTGAGCATAGCCACAGTAACCAAACGACAACATTTACTTTGTGTATCAAGAGTATATCCTTAGATTTTGTGCAAAGCTTGGTGTAATGAAACTTGACTTGCAATTGTCAAAACCACCATCTATGCGGAGCTTACGTGGGTTAAGCTCACGCAGTATATGTGTCTCTTGTCGAGATACTTATTGGCAAGATCACATAATTTCTAGTTGGGCATCACTCTCACTTGATAGACTTGAGTTGAACGTGTTAATCATGTAGTCTACATGCCTCTTTCAGTTCCATAGAGAAACGAATGATTTCACATATTGAATAGTTCTTTTTGCTATGTGTGTCCCATGCCCACAGCTAGAAATTCAAGTATATATAAAACCCCCATTGGTAAACAGTTGCTGGTATTCAAGTTACTTCGACCAGCTGAGTCAAACCTCACAAAATAATAGTAATCTATCTACAAAGTAACCATGTTTTCTTGTCTATAGGGACACCAAATGTTTTCACATTAGCCATCACGTGATTCTAACATACAGCTCTACCTTTCGTGGCCTCATTGACTTGGAACCATTGCTTGAACTACAATAGTTATGTTAACACGTCGTTTTTGAGGTATTCGATGTGACACGCTCTCTAGATTGATGATTACATGATTCCTTAACATGGCCACCCCAACTCTCCCCGTTATAGACTAGTGACCAACATGATGAGAATGTTAAACTCGGTATGAAAGGTCACAGATCTCAAGTTCACCCTATGAACTATCAGCCAGTCCTACTAACAGATATTTGACATGTTTTATGAGCCACATACCACCGTCAAAATGGTCTACTGTGTGGAACATGCAGAGCCAGTCGCAGAACTATTACTTGTCGAAGGATACTCGACTTCATTTCCATGGTTTGATATTGTCAATTGCACTATACGGCCTTGTAATATAGTGTGAGATCAAACATGTGACTCGCGAGAATAGGCATCACGTTGTGATGTGAGAAATGTGTACACTCACACTTAACATTGGTCTTAAACCCGTAGCCCAGTATTGTGACAACAGAAAACATAAACACAATGTAATACACTGTACTGAAATGTAATTGTAAAGGTTAAAAAACAAGTCCACTTGGTGTTATGATGAAAAGGACGAATTTGTACATGTGTATATCTCTGTTCTTAGTAGGCTAAGTCTTGAATAGGATTACTAAACACAACAAAAGACATATATGTCTTCTGATATTAACTAGACAGCCTAATTACACACATTGTTTCAGTCCTACTGAAATGTAATTAGATAGGTTGTCTTAAATTGCAGGAAGATTGTCTTATAAAACGTTAAATATCACAGGATGAAACACACAGCAACATAGGTGATGTTATTAGAGATGCAACTGTTTGGTGTAAGATTTCCTTGTCGTATACATGTATGTATGTATGTACATAGGTTATTTCTTTGTCTGGCTAACGGCCACTTATGCATTGCCTCATCACGTGTAGAACGTACAACACAATGTGCATTCAACACATAGATGTCACGTCACAAGACAACATAATTCCCAACAAAAATTCAATCAAACAATGTCAATTACGTACTCTTGTGCTAAAACCAAACAAACTACTTTGATAACATTCAAACAAATAACAAAAAGCAAAAACTTTTTTTAAATGGAACCGGTACACAAATCAAGGTACAGCTGCTTCCAGTGATCACGGTCCTTCTCTAACTCAACGATCCGCTCCTCCAAATCTTCCAGACGTTGCGCCTTGCGTTCACGAGACTTGCGAGCAGCCAAAGTGTTGCGAGCCCGCTTCATGGCAATAGTGTCAGAGGGGTCTTCCACAACAATTGGTGGCAAGGGCTTCGTGCGACGGTGAGCGTTGACACCTGCAGTGACAGAGAGACGAGGACCCTGAGATTCCGACTTGCGGCGGGGAGACACACTCTCTTCACTCTTCACAACAGGAGACATAATATCTGTGGCAAGAGGGATCGAGGCCAGAGGAGGAGGCGAGACTATGGCGCCCATCTGAGCCACCG
This sequence comes from Huntiella moniliformis, assembly GCA_000712465.1. NCBI lineage: Eukaryota > Fungi > Ascomycota > Sordariomycetes > Microascales > Ceratocystidaceae > Huntiella > Huntiella moniliformis. The sequence goes on along the minus strand of JMSH01000003.1, from coordinate 162,128 downwards.
GAGAAACAGGAGCACACATGCTGTTCAACATGTCCAGTCCTGTGTTCTTGGGACTAGCGGTGGCCTCAGTGGGGAACAGGGGGAACCAGTTATGAGTAGAGTCGATGTCGAAGCCAAAACCGGGAGAGGTCTTGAACTGGGGAGAGTCGTTGTAGAGGGAGGGGGTGGTGATGGCAGTCAAAGCAGACGACCCAGGGGCAGAAGAGAAGCCTTCGGAGAGCAACAAGTCCTGAGGGGAGACTGTGCCAATATGGTGCCCGACGCCGCCCGCGACCGAGGCGAAATCATCGGTCTGAGAAAGACCAGGGAAATCTAGACCATGACGTTAGACACTTGCAAAAATGAACGGACCCCATTTTAGTGGGGAATGACGTCAACTTACCACCTGCAAAGTCCATGACGGGCGATTCAGCAAAGTTGCTGAAAAGAGGGGCAGACATCGTGAATTGGTTCATAGCAATCATAGGATTAAACTCGACGAATGACTGATTCTGGTACTCTGGGGTGGGTACTTTGTTGTGGAAAAGCGTATGTTTACGTAGATTGCGCAAAGACAATAGATCTCGATTCGCTGGCGATGGAAGCACAGTTTTGGCCAGTAGGCTGGAAGAACTTGAGGGAAGCCATGATGAACGTTGATAACAAGACTGGGGAGCCTTGGGGGGGTGTTTGAAAAGAGAGAACTCGAAAGACTTAGAAAGTCATGATGAAAGTGAGTTCAGATCGACCTAAAAGGTAGAGCTGAGAGACGTTTGAAAACGAAAATTAATGATTTAACACATCTTGGATAATTTCTGTAGTGTATAATGTTGTAGTCTGGTTTCGAGTAAGCGGAAGTTAAAGAGGAAAGGAAAAAGGAACAAAACCAAGCGCATTAGGAGCGGAGAACTGGTTGGTTTTGTATTCAACCAAGGCCTTTGTAATGCCCTGTCCAATAAACTGGCTTCTAGCGCACTTTAGGCTAGAAGTACTTTGAGTATTAGCGGCCAATCCACCGTACTCAGGCGCTACACAGGCAAAAGTCAAAAAACCGATTTAGTGAATCCTTCAGGGATCCCGGCCGCGCACAAGACGTGAGCTTTGATTTAATTGGCCCGCCTGAAAGGGCGTTGTTTTGACATGGTGGGAGAGTGTGACTCACACTCTCCGACGCTAAGCCTAATATAGTTCGCCGCTTTTACTAGGGAGTAGATAGGGTTCTCAAAAAGGAGGATAGGAACGACGGACATGCAAAAATTTGGATGTCAAAATGTCACACTGAGAAAAATCTTTGATTGCAACCCACTTTTCGAACGTAACGAAACTTGATCCAACTTGTGTCGTGGGCTTTTCCACGATCAGCATCTCTTCCACAGCAGTAGCTCTTGTATGAGACCAATATCGACATGTAAAGTTTCCGTGTATATCCAATATATCTTCATATAGTTTGCTCTTCATGAACGTGCATTACGAGGTTTTGACATTTCCAAGCCGTGGTATCTGCAAGTGCACATGCAAGCTATGAAACTTGCATATGATGAGCACCCATGTTCCTTGGTGTCTATCGTAACCTCTCATCTGTTGTTCTCGATTCACTATCTTGTTCAGTTAAAGTGGAGCAGATCCGGAGGTCGAAAGTCTTGGTCTAACTATTGACCGGATCACATTAATATCGGGCAATATGGATTTGTAAACAGTGGACACGATAGCTAGCTTTTGGTGGTATTGATTGTCTTGACCGGGTGATGGTACCCGTTCCCAAGGTCGTTTTATTTGCTTATGGCCGAGGACCCTCCGTTAAGTGACCCCGTGTACCCTCATGTAGCACTCTCTGAAACGCCTTCTCCGCCTTTGATCTCATCGTTCACAATCTCTTTGTTTCCATCGCGGAAATCACGCATCAACGCCAAAAAAGTTGAATTTTTCCACTTTTCGTCATCCTCATGCTCCACCGACACTAGGATTTGGCGTGCGACTGCGGCAATATCAGTCTCATGCGAATCCTCTGCGACTGGTTGAGATTCTAGGTCTGGTGCAGATTCCATGGTTGGTAGCGTTGCATCGGTACCAGATCTCATCGAGTTTGGAGGGAGTTCCGTCTCAACTGGCGTAACCTTTACATCTCTTGCAAGATCATCTGCTAATTTATCCATGATATCGTTCACCTCTGAAAAGTCCAACTCAGCTTCTGTTGCATCCTTCTGCTCTTGTTTGTTAACCACGCCAGAGTGGTTGGCTATCCATGCGTCAAGATTCTGTTGGAATGCAGCTACAGGAGACATTGGCATGATCATGCGTGCTGGTTGTCTTTGGCCATAGTTGTGGGCAGCTATTGCTGGTGATTCAAACGGCCGTGGTGATACAACCTGGCCATTATCAGATGGTTGTATGACGAGAGAGTTCGGATTTATGTTGAAGTCGGGCTGACGGAAGTTTTGTGTTTGATCGGGTAATTGGTTATTTAGTGGTCGATAAGCCAAATGGGCTGTATGTGCGTGTTCGGCTTGTATCAATGGGGTCTGCATGAGTGGTCCCAATTGAGCCATTGGATTCGTGTTGGCGCCAGGTGCCATGAATGAACTGAAAGCTGCATCGTGGCTACCATTGTTAACCGAGCGAAAACTCTGTAGAAATGTCAGATATGTGCTTTCTTCTAAATTGTATAGTAGAAGCGTACTTGTCCTTCGGGGTGTTGAGTGTTGAGTCGCGATGTGTCGTGGACGGCCTGGCTAGAGCTGTGGTGATCTACCAGTGCTTTGAAGGGCGTGGAGCCACCACAAAGATTGTCTGCCATTCTGGTATTTCTTCAAACTTTATTTGTCTCGGTGTCGGGGTATTGACTGTATAGAAATTTCAATCGGGCGGTGGTTTAAAGATAACAATAGTATTGATATAAACGTGCTTTATGCGAAGATTCCAATGATGAAGTTAAAAAGTGTAGGTGCCGAGGTTTATATCTCGAACCCTTGTCGCAATCGCTAGACACTGGTTCCTTACGTCATTTGGAGTACTCTGTGGTCGCAACGTATTTAGTGCATTCACATGTGAATACAATGTCTACACAACGAAAAAAACCTTATAGACATGAATGTGTCAACCCTTTTTTCAGTTACGTAGAAACTCTTAGCGCTGTGTCATCCTATAAAGTTATATCGTTTCTATTTATTAAACACGTTGTCTAGACATGTCCCATTAAACATCTCCGTTCTAGGTTCAGCCTCGAATTCGTTCTCACCTCATTGACATTGTTGCATGTGATAGGGTTGCGCAAAGGATCAGTGATATTAGGGTTATCTAGCTAGCTGGAGCCCCACTATAGACGTGTCCAAAGCTAGGAGGAGCTTCAACTTGTCGCATTGGTATTGAAAGTCAACTACAACGCTTCAAGGCAACCCTCACGACCATACGCTGTTTATTTATTAACTGAACGGGCTTCAGCAACAATACATCCCAAACAGATCGACTGTTTCTACACAAGACACCCACTACCAACCGCCACACAAGATTCCCTTTATTCAACATGGTGAGTTGCATTGCCAAATAATAGTTGTTATTTTGCTGTGTATTTACTAACATGTACTAGACTCCACAGGTCATTTCAAACACTGGTCATGAGGACATGATTGTACGAAACATATCTCGATTCCATAAAAACTATCACAATACTAACCATTTGCTAATTTGTAGCACGATGCTGTCCTCGACTACTACGGCCGCCGTCTTGCCACTTGCTCTAGTGATAGAACTATCAAGATATTCGAAATCGAGGGCGAATCGCAAAGATTGATTGAAACTCTCAGAGGGTAGGATTCGAGTATAAACCTAGCAATTGAGAGGGATCAACTAACGTAGAACAATAGACACGAAGGACCAGTTTGGTGTGTCTCATGGGCCCACCCCAAATATGGCAACATTCTTGCCTCTGCCGGCTACGACGGCAAAGTCCTGCTTTGGCGTGAACAGAACAACCAATGGCAAAAGGTCTTCGATCTGGGTCTTCACAAGGCCTCAGTAAACATCGTTTCGTGGTCACCTCACGAGTCGGGCTGCTTACTGGCCTGCGCCTCTTCAGATGGTCTTGTCAGTGTAATTGAATTCAAGGACAACCAATCGGATTCCCAAGTCTTCCCCGCTCACGGTTCCGGTGTCAACTCCGTGTCGTGGGCTCCCTCCACGTCACCCGGCACCATTGTCAGTAGTACCCCTTCTCCCGCAACCACCGGACTCCGCCGCTTCGTAACGGGTGGTTGTGATAATGTCTTGAAGATCTGGACATTTGACCCCTCGAACCTGGCGCAACCATGGGTGCAGAGTGGTGAGCCTTTAACAGGACATTCGGACTGGGTCCGTGATGTTGCCTGGTCACCAACTGTGCTTCAGAAGTCTTACATTGCCTCAGCATCTGCGGACAAGACTGTGCGGATTTGGACCTCTGATATTTCGAACCCCTCAGTTTGGAACTCTGTGGCTCTGCAGTTTGATGCGGCGGCATGGAAGGTTAGCTGGTCTCTCAGCGGCAATGTCCTGGCTGTTAGTACCGCTGACAACAAGGTTACTTTGTGGAAGGAAAATTTGAGCGGCGAGTGGGAGTGCATCAAGACTGTAGAAGAGTAGTTTGGGTGTAATGAGTTTAGCGTAGAGCGGAGATACAAATCTATGAATGGTGCTTTATAATGGCGTCGAATCACATGTTGGAAGTATCTTATTTCATATTGATTTCAATTCATTTGTCTATCCTTCAATAACAAAACGTCATCATAGTAGTATGTAGCAAGAATAGTGTACGGACGGTAGAGTAAAAGAGAAGACCAAGTCAACTATGGTATAATTGTAATGACGAAATAATTTGAGGGAGTATTGTACGAGTGAGAAATTAGAACCGGATATAGCAAAGGCGAACAGTGATAGATAAACAAGAATGAACAAACAATAACAGAGAAGGGCCTACTGATGCCCTAGAAGAAAAGTAGTTCATTGGCGCGTAAGCGGGCCCAGAAAAACGACATCTCATACGCAAGTAAACCACTAATCACGGCTTCACCGCAAGCCAATAACACTCATTTCGAGAGTCCAAACACGGCGGATCCAAACCTTGAGTGGGCCCTCGACACCTTCGACATTTTGAAGCTCTACACCCTCCCACCAGCAACGTCTCGCGGGCTTGCGCCAGAACAAAAGCAGCTTTTGGGCCATACCCGCAGCGTGACTGTTAGATTCATTACCGCGGATATCGCTTCTTAGACGAGCCAGCGCAAGACTGCAGATTACCGCCTTACTAGGCTCACCCGCTCTATGTCCCCATGCGTCCTCGTGGTTGAAGCCACTGTTTCAATTGAGTTAGTAAACTTATAAAATGGAGATACCAGAGGTGTAGTTGGAACTTACCCAGCAGTGAGCATCTCAATAAGATGAGCCTCAGTTGTGCCGGGTTCATCGCTGCGCTTCAGCCCAGAAAATATACCCGTCTGCTTCAACAGAACTTGCGCCGCGCTCTTCTTGACCTCAAGCATGGCATTTTGAGAGATATCAGCATTGGGGGGGATTACGTAGAAATCAAGGTCCTCTCTCAGAACAATGATACCGGCTCTACGCGACTCCTCTCTCGATGGCGATACTTCGACACTTTCTGAATCTGACAGATCAGCGGGAATCGATTGCGCGACGTTTCTAAAGAACTCGAGCATATAATTCAAAGAGGCTGGATCGTACTAGTAGAGAATATGTTAGATTTTGAAATCTTTAAGTAAGAAAGACCAAAACTTACATCGACTTGGAGAACGGGGTTTTGGCTGTCGCTGTCTGTTTGGTTCTCGGGGTAAAGACCATTAGGGAACAAAGAAAGAAGAACGAATTCGGGTAAGGTCATGAGCTCATCACGGGACAGAGTGAAGCGAGTGCCTCTGTAGAATGATAGTTAGTAAACGCGCAAAAATTTATAACGTAGGCTTCAGATTTTACGTACCTGAGTTCCATGGAAATAGTTTCATCGAGGCCAGCATCTTCAAGTCAACAAGTCAGCAATTCTGTTCTACAAAAGAGGAGTGCGCGGGCTGTTTGGAAGCTTTGCGGACAGTAAGTTCTGCGCTTATACGGCGTCATGAACACAAGCAACACAAGTACAAACACGCACGCACGCATGTAGTAGGTTTGAAGACATACCACCAACAGGAACAATAGCAGGACCTCCCTGCTGAACCTGGGTTATAAGGCTCGACGGACCACCGGCAGCAGCCATGACGTATGTAAAAGATAGAAGTGGGCTGTCGCCTTCGGAATAAGCTGGCGGAGGTTCAGTCTCGTCAACTTTTTGGGACGAGTGTTGTTTTTTGTCGGGCGGAGGGGCACTCAAGGTCTCAACAGACAAAGCGAGACAAGCGGCGTGGGCACTGGTAGAAGCAGCGGAAGAATGGCAGGTACTAGCGGTGGCAGAACGGACCAGATAGGGGTGTGTCGGTGAATTGGATGGGAAGGTTTGCGCCGCGAGATCAGGACTAAAAGGAATGGCGGTCGAGAACGGGAGGTCGGGGACTTCGAGGGGGTCTCGATTGATAGACGTGACGTGAGCAGTAGAGATAGACTGGACTTCAATTAAGCGCGACTGGGGCCAAGTGACGGTATGTTGACGGGGGTTCAAAGTAGAACTGGCAGAATAACAAAATTCAGAGAATGGCGGTGGTTGCGAAGATGAGGGCGCTTCCGAAATGGGATATCCAGGGGGCAGCGGCTGGAGGCGAGATGGGCCAACCACTGGAGATGTGGAGCGTACAGCTTTGTGATTGTGCTCTACCGAATCAACAGTAATGTCGAGGCTGGGCCGTGCCTTTGGGGGCTTTCCCGAAAACGTGATATCGCCTTGTAAAGAAGACAGCGTGACCACGGCCGAAAATGCGCAAGTTAAAGAGAGAAAATTTGTTGTTAAAGATTGCCAAGTGTTGCGATAAAATGTGGTGCTTGTCACGGAAGACGTAGAGACACAAAGTAGAGGTTTCAAAGAGTAAGTTGGTGTCAGGCGCACAGAAGAGCGGTATGAAATTGTGGCGTTGGATCACGGCAGTTCAGGCTTTCGGGGCTTCAATCCTCAGTATTGGCGTGGCGCTGAGATATTAAAGATGGAAATAGTAACTGTAGAATGAGAATGTATTGTATGTATAAGGAAAGTCAAAAGGAGGAAGGGAAAAACGTGAGTAATTGTATGTGTTATTGTCAATGGAACCAAAATGAGCGGTGACAGACTGAAGAAAAACCCTAGATGTGGAAACGCCACTGTTGATGAATATTATATTATGTGTATGTACATACGTAAACAGGTCATATGTGTATTCGCTATATGCACAAGTCTTTCAGGTCACCTTCTCGTCAAATGTGTCTCTTACAAGGCTAGATATGCAGGAGTTGCTTTTGATCCCTATTTTGTATAATGGCGGTAAAGAAAACATTTTCCCCAAAGCTACGATTGGATGTTGTTTTGTCGCATGTCTGTGACTATGCATAGCATGCGTGTGTAAAAAAAATATGGCGGATATAAGATCTCACAAGCCTCCAGTGGGATGGCTGGGGAGGTTTATAGGAAGCGACCCCTGGAGCTAGTCTACATTAGCTTTGAGATCATACCCAACTTTTTGACAGAAACAATATGGAGATAGAGAGACAGTTCCTTTGTGTAAGAAACTGAATAGATGAGTAGTGTTTTCTCACTAACGCTCAGATAAATGGAATCATGTGAAAGTTGGTAAAGATGTATACTTGTCATTTGACAATCAAAGTGCCTAATGTCACGTTTTAGTACACTTCAAGATATATAGATACATATATTGCACATTCATAACACACATAGACATGTATATACACTGCTAAGTCTGCAGATTTGACTTTTTGTAGCCCTGAAGGATCAAAGGAATCTTTGACTTCTGTGGAGGCCATGCCTTTTATCCAGGGACAACCCATGTCGGTGACAATATGGCGGTCAAGCCAAGGTTTATGTACAACTTGTATCAAATGGAACGTTCATGTGGACTTAGTTAGCATGTATGTTCATATTCCGCATGAACATTCTGGTTCTTCAGGTAACACACAATAAAAATTTTATTATCTACCATGTTCTATGTAGTGACTCTATCTTGACATAACATCCATTGTTCAAAAGACGGTGGTACTGAAACGTTCCAAAGAACACCGGTTCTTATACCGGATGAACATGTTATAAGTCCTGAACTTCATGTTTTTCTTTTTTACAGTGTATCATTAGCAGATTATATGTCTATATACAAACTGAAGAGTAACATAGGAATACATGTGTGTTTATAAAATATTCTACCTTGATCTTTAGTCAACCTTGATCTTTAGTCATCTCCAAAGATGTCCCGGAACACACTATCCGATGGCCGAGACGATACATTGGTTTCATTATCCATAGGAGTGCTTGGATTGACTTTAGAACTTGGTGTTTCTGAATCAGGATTTGTGGCGGGGACATCAGCAGAAGTGTTGAATGATGGCGACTCTTCTTGACTTTTTGGTTGTGACGGAACTGGTATTTCAAACCGCTTATACAATATTCGTACAGGTGTGAAAGTAGTGTATGACCTAGTCAAATTGCCATACATTCCAAGTTTTGCTGCCTCGACTGCTGAATCGTCTATGGTAGGACTACTAAACGAGTTTTTGGTGTCACCCGATTGCGTCTTTTGAGACGGGGCAAACCGTGAAGCCATCATTCCAGTCATAGGCTTGAAGATGCGTGCACAGTTATGGAATTCCGCGAGCTCAAGTTTGAACTCCGAAATACTCAGTCCGGCAGGAAGTTCGCGGGGCATGACTTGGTTAGCTTGCACGCGAAGATAATTGAGGTAACGCTGGTTTTTCTCTTCGTTACTGGCATACGGACCACCAACGGCGGTAGCTCTCGCAAGGGCCGCCAAGGCTGCTTCTCGTTCTAACGATGGACATGACGCATATAGTTCCACTATGCTTGTGGGTTCTTGATGTGCCGGGAAAGCTTCACCTTTGGCAGCGGGGAGGTTTGTGTTCCCTGACATGAGTGCCAGTTTTGCCCGGGTCTCAGGTGTAATAAAATCGAAAATTGACTTTCCTGGTAATGGAGTTTCACCAAGAACAGAACCACGAGCTTGAGGGTTAACATTGGAGGAAGCCACAGGCGCGATACTTTTAGCCGAGTCATTGGTTGCGCTATGAAGTTTAATATTCGGGACCCATCCGTCTGGGACTGTCGGTGGATCGTAAGCTGTCAGAGACATCACGTTGCCTGTGACTGATGCTGGCCTCAGAGCTAATACAAAGCCAGGAATAGTAGCGCCGGATACCCGCGGATTCCTTTTGGCTGTGACTTTGGTGCTCGCGGGTAATACCAATTTCTTGGCCGACTTGGCCGGCTTAGAATACGTAATGCGTGGGCCTAGCTCTTCCTCGCTATCATCTTCCAAGGAAACACCGATGAGAGGGGCCTTTCTCCCGGAGGTTTTGTTTGGTCTTTTGGATAAAAAGACGCGCCGCGGTTCGTTTGACTCTGGAATTATGGAACTAGGGCGACCATCGAGAACTATCGTGGACTGTAGGCCTAGTCCTTTTGAATCATTCTTGGGGTTGACTGGTGAGACGTGGATATCATCTGGTGCAAACCAATGTTCTTGAGTTCCGTCAGATTGTTTCGTATCTCCGCCGATATCAAGACGAGCGGATCGTAGGACCTTGGGGCCTATACCTTGTCCAGGTCTCCAACCCATTCGGCCCATGAGGCGTGCACCAACTGACTCATCTACTTTTATTCCCAGTTCAACTAACGATCTCATAGTATCGTCGAACTGACTCCTTTCGGTAGTAGACGAAAACTCCCGTGAAGCCTCTAGTTTCCGTGCAGCCTGGGCATCTTGCAAATCTTCCTCGTCCATAAAATCCTCTACTTTCTGTACAGCAGCTGGTGGTAGTGCGGTTTGCCGATCCTTGCGGCTGGAAACAAACGTTGATGGTGACCATCCTTCTTTAGATCCGACAGTGTTGAAATATCTGTAGTGACCTTTAGCTAGAACATGCTACAAAATTAAATATTGTGCGTTGGCAACACATGTATAACATACCCAGCACTCCATCCTCCTGTAAACGCGCCATGAAAACGACGCCTTCCATGGTCATCTCTAGCTTCTTGTAGATGGACTGGAACAAATTCACCACGGTCCGTATCTCGTGGTAGAGAAGTGCCGTATAGTGCAAATGGTTGAGAGGGCCTATCTTTGTCATAGACGCTCCATGGACGTTTTTGTGGGGCCATATTGAATGACTGCTTGACACTAGAAAAAACTGATGACTATATGAATGAAGGTCAACCGGAGCAATGGTTGACACATTTATCATATTCCCAATTTCACAATGACTGTCAAAACCATGGATGTTACGTGCTTAGTCATCCTTTTAGTTTGTCGCATGCTCAGGTGTCACAAGTAAGCGTAAATCGCATTTAGTCCACTAAAAACACATTAGGGCGGTGTTTGTTTGGGACGTACCTTAGGGTTACAATGGGTTGTTATTAAATTCCAATCTAGGATTGAGTATTTACAGCCTGCAACATCAGATTACTGGGATTCATGTTGGAGGTCCTGAAAGGCGCCACAAAATGGTGGTGTCTGTCATGCCATGTGGGGGGTGTGTGGATTCCATCTGACAGATGCGATTACATCGTGACATACAGAGCCCCTACACATTCTACATAAGATATCATTTGTGTGCATCCATGTGACATCGTAACTTAGAAACCCAAGGTTATTTTCAACGGAGTCGCTAGATACAGATATTAGCAGGTAGTCGCATACACTGCACCACGACACAATGCTAGGTTTAACCTATTTACTAAAGTTTCCACGTCCCATTGGGGAGGACAATACATGTTTATATATTGGTGCTATTTCGATGTCTGATAAAAGTTCTAGACTTGTCAGATCCTCCCATGCTACTTCGCCTTAAACTCAACTCATCCTGTTTCGTGGTAGTGTCCGAATCTCTAAAGAATACCTTTCAGAATAGCGTAGCGACCCAACAAACACATGGGTAAAACAGGGGAAGACGATCTTGACGCGCTTCTACCACGACAGCCCCAAGTAACAAACGTAGTTCCTATTGTTAGTTGCCTCCTAAGGTTTTGGCCAACAGTAAGTACTGGCATTGACAGGGATTCGTATGTCACTGCACATTTGTGTTTAAGCCTATCCTGCCAGGTCGTCTTGCTGGGCACCACTGTTTCTGCATAGTGGTCCAAGGTAGTACCCGTACATCTTGTCTGTACACAGATGCTAGTAGCATTTACTATTGCTAGATCGAAGCAACCCAGCCCAATATTTGTGTTGCTAGCCCTTTATTGACAATCCATCACCATCGCTCTCCATCGTTCTTTTTCTTCGCAGCGCGAATCGCCATTGTTGAGCGGGTGAACTGCCCAGCCTTCTATACCAATTTACATACATGTTGCCGAGGCCCAAAATACGGAGAGAATTCCCACGACGCTCCTGTTTCGAACTGACCTTCTAGTTTGGCGACGTCCCTTGATCGTCTGCTACACATACTTGCCTCGAGCCACCCCCCGTACATTGATCGTCTTCCCTTTTCAGGTTGGCGTATTGCTCTGTACAATTAACAAGTCTGTTGAGTTCTTTCTGACACCTTCCGTCGACCGGATACAATAAAAGATCTCGTCTTCCCTGGTCGCTAAGGCCCGCCCTGTCATTATCTCCAACTCTAAAACGCCATCAGCCGACCCGCCATCTCGATACCTGGCTCATAAACCGACAACACTCTTAGACTCGTCTTTGTGTGCGGTGCATCCATTGGTTATATTTGGACATTCGTACAAGACGCCATGTCTGCGACTTTACCTGGCCAATCTGACTCTTATCGCACCGGCCCCTCTAGACAATCCTCGACTCGTTCTCGATCTAATCACCATCGCTCCGGCTCCGGCTCTGGTTCCGGTTCTGAATCACGATCTGGCGACCCATCCTCTAAAACATCCAGTGGCCACAATCGTCGATACTCGCAATCTCGCTCGTCAAAAGACCCTCGATCCCAGCGGGACCATGCGCAATCGTCTGGAAGCGCTTCACACCATCATTCACGTTCCGGATCTAATTCCCATCCACCCTTGAGCGAACACGGCCGGCCTCACCGCAGAACTTCTTCGAAAACTGAGCATTCCAAACCCCACCGACGTTCGTCCGACATGTCCGAACCTACTGCCAAGTCTGGCCACTCGCAGCCATCGGCCTCTGATGGCCGCCATCACTCATCTGGCCACCAATCGAAACCAAGTAAAGCTCGCACGAGTATTCCAACTGCGTCTGGAAAATGGATACTTGGGAAAACCGTTGGCGCGGGTAGTATGGGCAAGGTAAAGCTTGCAAGAAAGGAAGATGGCTCTGAGCAGGTATGTGATCTTTCTTCGTGCCCAATCGAGATGCGACCTTCTTGGGTTAAGCACCACTACGTGGGTACACTGAGCGCAAATACTAACACATCTGGAACTTGAAGGTAGCTTGCAAAATTATCCCCCGCGGATCGACCGAAGAGAATTACCACAGCAAAGCCGAAAAAGAACGCGCCGACCAATCAAAGGAAATCAGAACTGCCCGCGAAGCTGCAATCGTCACCCTACTTTCCCATCCTTACATCTGCGGGCTTCGGGATGTAGTGCGCACTAACTATCATTGGTATATGCTTTTTGAGTATGTTAATGGTGGCCAAATGCTAGACTACATCATTTCGCATGGCAAGTTGAAGGAGAAGCAGGCGCGCAAATTCAGTCGTCAAATTGGCAGTGCTTTAGACTACTGTCATCGCAATAGCATTGTCCACCGTGACCTCAAGATTGAGAATATCCTAATCAGTAAGACTGGAGATATCAAAATAATCGATTTTGGTCTAAGCAATTTGTTCTCGCCACGGAGTCACCTACGGACGTTTTGTGGTAGCTTGTACTTTGCTGCCCCGGAGTTGCTTCAAGCTCGTGCCTATACTGGGCCTGAGGTTGATGTGTGGAGTTTTGGAATCGTTCTCTACGTTTTAGTATGTGGTAAGGTTCCTTTTGATGACCAAAGCATGCCTGCTTTGCATGCCAAAATCAAGAAGGGTCTAGTTGATTACCCTGCCTGGATTTCTACTGGTAAGTTTATTGTGTATTTAAACATCACTATAAGAAGTTACTGACATCTGTACATAGAATGTAAACATCTTATGTCCCGTATGTTAGTGACGGACCCCAAGCAGCGTGCGACCATGCAAGAAGTCATGTCGCATCCATGGATGGTGAAGGGATATCCGGGCCCACCCGAGAATTATCTCCCGGCCCGTGAGCCTTTGAAGCTCCCCCTTGACGATGCAGTGATTTCTGCTATGACTGGTTTCAATTTTGGGTCTCAGGAGTACATGAAATCCCAGCTTACACGTACGATTGAAAGCGAGGAGTATCAGCGTGCCGTCACTTCTTTTGAAAAGGAAAGAGAAATTCACCCGCAAGCTAAGGAAAGTGAAAAGCGGCGTGGTTTTGGTTTTGACTTTTATCGCCGCCGTAACTCAGCCAACAGCCGCGATACACTCACGGTACCCAGTTCTGAGGCTTTACAGTTGGGCAATGACCCACTGAACGCATTCAATCCGTTAATCTCCGTGTACTATCTTGTGAGAGAAAAACAAGAACGTGAGCGGGCCGAAAAAGCACAGCAACAGCCTAAGACACCATCTGGAGACACAATTGATATTGCTCCTCCTCAGGCAGCTTACACTAATTCCTCGACATATGAAATGCCTGGCGAGGCTGCCACAGGTGGACGAACTCGTCCTCGGGCAAGGACACATGGTGAAGACGATGTCCCTGAGATGGTGGCAAACTCTCGTAAACCCCCAGTGTCTCCATCCACGCCTGCCGTCCCTAGTTCCTCTGTGTCTGCGTCCCAGGCACCGGCACACGAATCCCGACCCGACCCCGTCAAGAAGGAAGGTACAACAGCTGGCCTTTTGCGCCGTTTCAGCACAAGAAAACGTAAGGAGCCTGAAAGATTGGACAAAGATCGGTCTCACCCCCCTGCTGTGCAGGTTCATTCGCCAGCTCTTGAGTCACCATCTACCCCTCGCAAGAGCTTTAGTATTCGCCGGGGACGCCGTGATGACCGCGAAGCCGCTGGTACCCAACCTCGGGCCGGAACCAGTCAACCACAGCATAGCGCATTGCTTAGCCCGCCGCCCTCTGCTGGTGGCTCGTCCGAAGGGCGTAAAAAGGGACTCGGTCGCTCTACCAGTGTCAATTCGGGAGATATGCGTAGAAGGGTTTCTAGCCGTACTAAAGAGCCCCCTCTGCCTGCTGGATCTGAATACCTGGCCAGTCTTCACAGTCAACCGGGAACCGAACGCAAAGCAGTGCCTATTTCTCGCTCTACTTCGGCCCGTGTAGCTAGCACCAGTCGGACTGCAAGTGTGCACCAGCGCCGCACGCGTAGAGTTGAAGCCCGAGATGACTACATGCCCGAGGAGACTGACCAAGAGCTTGAAAGTGGGCTGGCCATTTCTACGGAACGTCTTGATGACTCCGAACTAGCCAAGCCTGTTTATCTCAAAGGCTTATTCAGTGTATCGACGACATCGACCAAGACTGTTCCTCAAATCCGCGTTGAGTTGAAGCGTGTACTTAAGCAGCTTGGCGTCAAGTATGTTGAGATTAAGGGTGGTTTTAGCTGCCGTCATTCTCCCAGTATCGATCTTAGCAGCGCTGAACCGCCACTTAGTCCATCTCAAGTCGGTGGACACAGACGTCGTTTCAGCTTTGGTGCTTTGCGTGGTAACGAACGTGAGGATGTTCGTGACATTGAACGGAACATGCCTCGGACTCCAGGCCGACCACCAGCCGACAGAAGTTACTCCAACTCTGATATCTCTAGCGAAGACATTCCAAGGGACCTCTCAGGCCCATCCCGGCGCACGGCTGGTGAGACGACTACTCATGTTCAGAGCGATATTGGTGGTGATATGGTACTCGAGTTTGAGATTTTCATCGTCAAGGTTCCATTGCTCTCACTTCATGGTATCCAGTTCAAGCGCATGACTGGAAACACTTGGCAATACAAGAGCATGGCTGACCAGATTCTGAAGGATATCCGCATTTGAGCGGGTTAGGCTGTTTCTTTACTCTTATTTACATATAGTTGTCGCTTTTTGTGTTTCTTTTTCTCGTAGTTTGTTTGGGTTGTCTGGTTAAGGGAAACTTTCCATGCCTTACATTTGGGTTATAATGATTAATTGTCTACATTTTTGAAAGATTTTGTTATGTATATTATTTATCTACTTTGGCTATATACACATACGTTTATGTATCTAAGTATACTCCTTTGTCGTGATTGTCTATACACATAAGCATGTGCTAATACTGGCCATTAGATAACAATATCTCCTGTAAACCCTAATATTTGACAGGTTTGTGTTTTTTAACCCCTGCGGGCCTCGCCCCCAAGGCTCTGGGTTAGATGAATTCAGAACGGGCTAACCCTGTGGATCTGGTGGGACTGGATTTTGGTGGATAGCCATTCGCAGCCGTAGTTAATCCTCCTTCTAACTTGTCGCGGGTTTTGCGCATTAAAAGTTCCAGTTCGTTAAAAAGGTCCATCATTGTGCCATCAGTTCAAGCCATTTATGACAGTCCAATTTGTCTATTTTCGATTTTGAAATACTTTTGTCCCTCAAAAAACGCCTGTGATCTGCTACAGCGACTCCTTGTGCAAAGGTTATCTTTAAACCTCTGTCCAAAATTGCCTACATACCTACCTACCCCTCCGAGTAGATTTCAATTCATCAGGCAGTCCCTGGACGTAGCCCCTCATCGATTTCTTGTTTTCAACTCATCAGCATCAGCTTCACTTCAGTTCTGAAGAAGCAACAATTTTTTAATATCTTTTCTCTATTCATTTGATTTCATGTGTAACTTTACTCGCCTCGATCTCTATACATAACCGCCACAATTGACAGCTCACCAAGATGATGCCGGGCACGCACTACCAGCATCACCAATTCCATGGCCAATCGGAAGCATGGATGCAGCAGCAAACACAACAACAGCAGCATATCGTGGCTGCCAACAATGGCTCAGCTGGCCACCCGCACCACTTCAACCATATGGGTGTTCATGCCCCTATGAATGGAATGGCGAATCAGGTTGCCCATGAAGCCAAGACCAGCGACATGATTTCAGAAGAGAACCGCCGTACCATGAGTTACATAGCAGATCTGTTGAACGAATCAACAAGAGAGGCGGCGCTTCTCGAGCTGAGCAAGAAACGTGAACAAGTTCCCGAATTGGCTCTCATATTGTGGCATTCGTTCGGTAAGTGTCTACGTCAAGGTCGTGTGCGACTCTTGGTTGCGCATGGGAATAAGCATTGAATATATGACAATACTAATGTCAATCATCATTGTATAGGTGTTATGACTTCACTGCTTCAGGAGATAATTTCGGTCTACACACTTCTTAGCCCATCACAACTCACAGCTGCTGCCTCGAATCGTGTATGCAATGCTCTTGCACTTTTGCAGTGTGTCGCTAGTCACAACGAAACTCGTACTCTGTTTTTGAATGGTAGGTTGAAATGCTATACATGTATACAAGCTTGTCATGTCTAACTCTCTCTCTCTTTCTTTAATAGCACACATCCCTTTGTATTTGTATCCATTTCTCAACACTACCTCCAAGTCGCGGCCATTCGAATACCTGAGACTGACGTCACTGGGTGTCATTGGCGCCTTGGTCAAGAATGACTCTAGTGAAGTCATCAACTTCCTGTTGACGACCGAAATCATTCCGCTTTGCCTTAGAATCATGGAAACTGGATCTGAGCTGAGCAAAACAGTTGCCATTTTTATTGTCCAGAAGATATTGCTGGATGATAACGGACTAAACTACATTTGCCAGACCTATGAACGGTTTTATGCAGTAGGCACCGTTCTAAGCAACATGGTAACTCAGCTTGTGGAGCAACAGACAGCTCGTCTCCTCAAGCATGTGGTTAGATGCTTCCTTCGGTAAGTTGGTGACAATAATGGTGATATAGTAGTGCTTGATGCTTCGGATTACTAATATGCTGCTATTAGTTTGAGCGACAACCCTAGGGCACGCGAGGCTTTACGCCAGTGTCTCCCTGAGCCTCTGAGAGATGCCACATTCTCTGCTGTTTTGCGCGATGATGCTGCCACAAAGCGTTGTCTCTCTCAGTTGTTGATCAACCTGTCAGAAAACCAGGCGGACCACTCGGCTCATGGGTTGTAAAGTCATCTTTTTGGCGGAGCCTACCAAGAAATGCGATGGCCATAAACACCGATGAAGTATGTATGCCACATTTCCCATGGGTGTTTATGTATTAGCCAAGTAGAGTGTATGGTTTACGAGTGTGTCCAGTTTCAGTCGTGTCATGGCAGACACGAAGTCCAAAATCATCACCAGTTCTTAATCCTTAATTGTCTCATAGAGTTGGCATTCTACCTCGAGGTATAGAGCTATGTTCCAGTAATAGCGGGCCAGATATATTGTATACATTTGAATAAAGAAAAAATGCATTAGTCTTCTTGGTATGTAGACATTCAGATGACGCGATACTAGTTAAAATTGAGGCGGGTATTGATATTTGACGTGTCATTTTTTGAATGCATTGTTGTATTCGCATGTCGCTAGGTGCGTGAATATTAAGGTGGAGTAGTTAAAGATTCACGGAACGTCTGTTGCCGATTGGCGTTGCATCGTCAGTGGTGACCGGTCTGCTGGGATTATAATCCCATACTTGGCGGAGTATATTTTTAAATTCGTGCGTATATATGTTGGGATGTTCGTATATAGGTATGTACTAGATATCCAACGTGGCCTGACTAAATATCGGATAGTCCATAAGAAGGTAGCAGTAGGATGAATTCTGGGCTGGAACAACCTATTTAGACAACGACGTCTAGTTGTTTTATGACAGGGGCTCGGGATGGATGCATACTAAGGTGCATGTATCTACAGTATGTGCTGTTGCAACGGCGGCTACGGTGGTGGCAAAATTAGAACGAGTTGAGTATTGAGAACCCGAGCGGAGTATACAATCCCAAGGAACCATATTGTAAAGAGCCCGAGATTATTATTAACCCTCTTTGGTGAGGTTGAACAATATGACATGAGGTTACCTTAGTATTAGAACTATACTGCAACACAAGATCCGGTAAACAGAATTTGGAATTCTCAATCTCACAGGAGTGTCTGCCTTGCGAATAAGGAAACTGACCAATGATATGATGTAATTGAGTCGTGTCGTGCACCGGTTCCTATGTATATATGTATGTGGGTTTACATGCACTTATGTACATATGTATGTATCTAAATATCAGTATAAAAACAACTTCATGTGGTTATACACAGTATTCCAAATCTTGTGGCGGTGGTCAGAGTCGGAACATAAAGCCGATTAGGCAAGTTGTTTGTCGTAAAGTCGATGCAGTGGCATCTGACAGACAGCAAAAGTAGTGGTGGCTGACGACCGGATGTAGCAGAACAAGAGAAAACTTGGGACATGTAGATGAACTGAAGAAGCAAGCTCAATGATGACATGTTGGCATGCTGACGAGCCATCTTATTTTGACTTTTACAGGTGCATACATACGTACATACATTCATACATATTATGCGTACTTGTATCTAGTTTGTGTTGTGTGGTCCGGAGGTAGTGGGGATTATCAGGTTAGATATTTGTGCTACACGAGTCTTCTTCACGGAGGCCGGGGGAGATTTCCCAAAACGGAGACTTAGTTGGTACTTGTTTGAAAGAAGTTGTGTGATGGTATATTAGTATATGAAACTATATTGCTCTGGAACTTTTGTTTTTCGGGGTGTGAAATGGGGTTATGGTACATATATAGTCACATAATTGAATAGCCTGGGCCTTGACATGTAGTAACTAAGTCTGGGATACGTCATGTTTGGTTACGAGCTAGGGAGGTTATTTGTGCCCTGTAGCTCCAAACTATCATGTTGACGTGAACGAGCGGGGAGGCCCACATAAGGCTAAACATGGATGAATAAAAAGTATGTACAGCATATGGTATAAATCCATTCTTCACACCAAAAAATTGGCCACATTGCCAAACACATGGTAGGAAAAACCCGACAAGAGAAGGTTTTAGCGTAGAAGCTATTCCTTGGCTTTGTATCACGTACGACGAAAACTACTACTGTAGGAAATGACAAAATAGTGACCTGTATTCAGAAACTAGTACATCACATCAGGTATCCCTATGGCGGTGACTCAATTAGTAAGACAAACCCACCACAGTAACAACTGCACCTCACAAGTAACCCAGGGGAAATAGACAGTTGTGCTTAAAACGGAGGCCACTAAACGGGGTCATCTGAGTGGTGTCTATCTGTCTTTGTACATACATACATACATACCTTCCATGGAGAACGCCTCCCACGATGCAATGTGTCAGCACCTTCTTTCGTTGGTTCCTACCCGGATGACAGAAACCCAGGGGCTCTGTTTGGGTGGAGAGAGGAGGCGCATGTATGCACGCATGCACCTACTCATGTACATCCATCCATACAGATAACAAGCCGGGACTTGCAGATTTACAAAAGGACGACGATGTGATTCACGCAAGACGGTAGTCGCATAGCCTGGTGGATGGATGAGCCATTTCCTTCCATTTGGAAAGGCTGTGTCAAGCCATGATCCTTTAGCCGAGACCGGTCGATGTGGATAGATCCAATCGGCGACTTTTCCTCAGTAGTGGGTATTAACTATTGGACTTTAACTGTTAAAGTGACAAGCCTTGCCCGATCTTAACGGGAGGATCAAATGTGAAAACCAACACATTCGCGTAATTCTGACGAAGATGTAGGATATTTTGGATTAGTATGGAAACGTACGAGTATGTTGATATAGTACATACAGACGTCATTGCTCAAATACCCACAAACGCTAATGAGTATGTACATACAGAATACGGAATAGACAATCGTATGTACTTGGAGTAAAACAGTGCTTTTTTTTAAAAAATACGCCCCTCCCTGTATAGATACCCCACCACCAACTCACAAGGCAGCCTTGAAGCCTTGCACACATTGTACACATGTCCAAGGAACCTTTCCTTGACCGATACACACACCCTTGAAAACGAAGTGTTATTGGTTGAATTCTAAAGGAGTCATGGTACCATAACAAGAAACAGCAACTCACCATGTCCACTGGCTGGAGACCCGAGAGATGTACAAAGCCTAGAATTCTATGTAGCCGCACATCAAAAACCCACTTTGTGCACCAAAATTAGCTTGGGGTTCATAAGTGGGGGGGTGTGACACTTTTCAAAGAATTTCCTAAAGAAGTTTGAGGAAATCGGTGAGAAGAGGAAGAGGGAGACTCAAGACATCATCACAATGCGTAGATGACATTTTTGTCCAAGGGTTTAGATTGGCTCAAGTAGTCATGTTGAAGATGTTGATGTATCATCCGTAATCACATATGGACGTGCATGACGATGTAATTGGGGGCCTTCCTTAGAGGCCTCTTTTCAAAAAGGTTCTGACTTGCTATCTGGATCTTATTGCCACATTTGGTTGTTGTGACGGAACTCTGCTGACCCGGACGGGCCGGACGTCGGGATTTTGTTCTCAGATTCATGTGTACATACCAGGGTTAATAACTAGAAACCTGAGCGCCAGGTCTATGGGGAGCCTAGTGGTAGGTTCCATGTGTCTATGGATGTATATGTCGGCCTTATTCTGTGGAGACTTTGTCCCTATCCAACCCAAGATCGCCACTAGAATCCCATGAAATAAGGTCTCCGGACTAATTTAACCTCCGCCATAGCATATGCTCATATGATATACTTGCCTCGATACGGAAACTCGACCCAAGCGAAACTTTGACCCCCCCCCCTCTCTCAATACTATGACGGTAACCAATGGCTCAATTTCCGTTCCGGACCCTCAGTTGTTTGCCGCTACGGAACTCCAAGGTCACATTGATGCTCGGCCGCCGGACCCAATCACGAATCATAACCCCAGGCAGACATAAAAATGACATGCAACCATACATCCGAACCAGAAAAGTCGTGCTAGGCTGTTGGTTCGTAGACTTGGTAGCCTGTTGGAACGGTCAAGAGACCTTACGCCCCGAATCTAGCGGCCGGGACAGGGAGCGATGACTCTTCCGCCGATGGTATTCCCACTTTATTCGGGCGTTTTGCAACTGGCAGGATTGTCTGTCCGGGGGGTGTTTTAGCAGAGCTGCAACGATGTTTGTAATGCTTGGCCAGCCTTGTGATTTTCCAATGAAATATACATAGTACTAAAGTTACATTCTCAACAAATAGGCAGAGAACGAGCTTTGAGTTTTGAAATCCTGTT
Organism: Huntiella moniliformis; assembly: GCA_000712465.1. NCBI lineage: Eukaryota > Fungi > Ascomycota > Sordariomycetes > Microascales > Ceratocystidaceae > Huntiella > Huntiella moniliformis. Next base: position 140,740 of record JMSH01000003.1, on the reverse strand, counting down.
GGCGGTGACGGGGGCCACTGCACTGGAGTCTTTGAGGTTACATGCATAACCTGCCATCTCTCGGCTCTCGCGTCTAGAGCTTGGCCCTGTCTTTTGAGTTTGGACATGCGTATTGTACATCCATACAATTTATATACACTCCCCAGTGGTTGAATATCTGGAATATCGGACCATTGAGGTCATTCCCATAATGAACACCGGCCTCGTTTCCCCAGTTAAAGCCCGTAGTCTAATCCCATTTGCCAAGGTCAAGTTGTCTGTCTACAACCGATAGCTAAGAATACTTACACACAGACAGATAGGATGACCTAGGATACTTTTTTCTTGTCTCCGTGTATTGGTGGGGTCGGAAAAAGAAAGTATGCCCTGTTACCCCACGTCAAGAGTGAATCTGCAGCTTTGTCTCCGAACAAGAATAGAGAATCAGATCAAAAGCTGTGGGTTGTGTAATGTATGTAATTCTCTACCGCGGTGCATAACACCCGATCGAGCAGACGTGCGTATGTCAAGACATGTAGATATACATACATCAAGACATATGAGTATACAAAACCATAGATGCATACTTACATCTACAAGCCTCCTCTGTAAAACAACCAATCAGAAAGGCGTGTTTCGTTCTAGTTTCTGTAGATATATCATCTCTATTGTACATGAATTGCTGCGACTCCCTGTCGTGCGCGCAGTGTCCTGGTAACACTGACGCATCCAGTGCCTCGGTGACTTTTCCTCGACCGTGGAGACTTTAACAGTTACTGGCTGGTCTGTACAATACATACAGATGGTGGTGCTTTGTCCCTGCCCCCACGTCGTCTGCACATGAAAGTTCACAGCAAACAACTGTAAAACCCCTTCTTTGAACTGTTAATCCTGGCGTAACTCCAGTATGTATGTTGTATGTACACACACACACACACACACACATGTAATGTATGTAAAAAATAAAATGCCCCAAAAATACACCCATGTCGCTCGGGGCAAGATACCGCATTCTGCACAGAGACCAGACTTCTGGTCGGTCGGGTCCTGTGGCGCTTCTAAACTGAGCGACGAAGGACGAACAGCCACCAGCCATTTTGCGGATATGGATCGAATCGTCGGATTCCAACTGCTACGTTGCACTCTTGCCGTACGTACATACGCACATAGAATTGTCCATATGACTTTGTCTGGCAACATGGCTATTGGTAGCGCGTGAGAGGTATAGTGCACCTTAATAGGCTATGATACCAATCAAGTATATGTGTACACGAGGGCGCGGCAATTTGTCAGGATTTCTACTATCATGTATGAATAATCCATTGGCCGGGTCGGATTGGGGGCCGGTCTTCCTTCTGTTACTGTTTCTGGGGCCCGTGTCGGTTCATCGGAGAGGCGGTATCCGAGTCACAAGTCAACCTAGTAGAATAGTAGAATGTCAACAACAGCAAAAGACCACCGGGGGATCTGGAATTTTTCGCTAACCTCTTTCACCGGTCGGCCCATTTTTATTTTAGCAAGCGTGAGTTCGCCTTGGCGTACTCTATGTTATCGGGCGTCGTCCAGAGCGCCTCATATTCTCCCTCTTTTGCTCGCCGGCGGGTTTAACACGCACATACAATTTGTACCACAGTAGGAGACGCTCTGGACTTATTTTCCAGGGTTTCTATGTTGTGTAGACCCTTTTTTTTCCTTGTTTGGTTCTCGGTTACTTGGAAAGAGCATGCGCCATCCTTGTCCAACCCCAGGATTTTGAGACAGGCGTGGTCCTATCAAGTCTTCTAACGTGCGATATCTGTTGCCTTTTTTTTGTGGTGTATAGTCTGAGCAGGAACCTTTTTTTAGGCTTTCTTGCTTTGCCTGACTTGTATACACAGAGAAGGGAGAGAGCCTCGTCTTTTTGTCTCCGTGTGTGCATGCCATTTGAAATGTGACTAGATATTGGTGACCTTTTTCTATGGAACACACACCATGTTAGCAAAAGAGCATTACCCATATTGGCGGAGACACGAATTCAATGTTCCCGCAACAGTGGACTCTGTTCCAGATTATGGCAGTCCATCTGTTGTGCTCCAATGCATCTGAATAATCATTTCTCATTGCTTGATATCCGTCTAGGTCCCGGACTTCTGGAAGCACCTATGCACACATGTATGGCCCCGACCCTCCCGACGTCCCAAAATTTGCCTGACACGAGACAAGACAGTGAGTAGACTAGAGACCTGTCAAGCGCACAGATTGTTTCTTGTGTTTCTTGGAACTTCCCGGGGGAATGGAGCCTACTAGGGGCGTGTCTCGCCAAACACAACGAACTAGAAACTAAACTTTTTATGCTATGCTACAGTTATAGTTGGCACCGAACGCCCGTCACTACCCGGCCGCCAAATTATCGAAACCAAGTAGGCAATCTTCCTACCCGAAAATGATCTCACCGGTTGGCGCGGGACAAAATGCCCGCCGCTTCCTTACCTGTGCCTCTGCCACTTTTTTCTGTAGCATCTCGATCCTCCATCTCTCTGCCTCCTACAAACCGTGATAAAAGACTCCGAAAGACTTGGAGCCCCGCATTCTACTGCCACAATATCCACAACGCCCTGCGTCAACCGTACTCTCGGCGAGTATCACCAAAACCGCGGCACTGCCTCATCTGCATGTTGTGGATCTGCTGCCAAAAAAGTCCCACTGCAGGATTACCAAGCCATGACGTCCAGTCTGTCCCTTCTGTACTCCCATCCTACCGCCCGCGATGAAAGAGTCGACTTTGAAAAGCAATATCCCCAGCCTAGTGTTCTTGATTCTTGCGGGATACATACATACACTCACACCCTGTTGTCTGCAGCGCCGTCGTCCATGATTATCCTTGTATACAATGTGATGATATCTGTCTGTGTGTAGCAAACCCGCTATTCACATCAATAACGACACCCCCCCTCCCCCCATCCTGTTCACATTACTTTGATTCTATTTCGATTTTTTTTTGGAGATTTTCCTTTTTTGGATCAACATGGTGGGCAGTCCACGAACGCCCTGCCATTCTCACTTGACTATGACGAACCTTAGAAGCAACTAAAATGGCTTAGCGTTGCCTGTATCACAGAGTGCTGCAACTTCTGGGTACGACCTAGCAAGTACTTGCCGTCTTGCCGTCTTCTACATACGTGAACCGGGATATTCTGGGGTTGTCCTGATACAAGACACTCATGTTTATACCATTCACTCTCCGCTCCGCTACAGTCCGTTCTTTCTATAAGAATTCATGACTTCCCGGTTAGCTTCCCTTCTCGGGTCTTATCCTTTGACACTAAGCACCTTCACATTTGCACTTATACCCTGAGCTTCTTACTTAGACGTCATCCCACCTTCAACATCTGCATTCCCATCGTATTTAAACATCCGCCTCTCGCCTTCTTCAAAGTCTATCTCATCTTTCCCATCCTTCATCATCTCTTCTCTTGACATCACCAACAAGTCTTTGTTTCATCTCTTTTGTTAGTCTCGGAATCGTTGCTGTCTTCACTGTTGTACAGCACAGATAAATAGTTATATACCGGTATATACTATCGTCATCCCGCCACTCGCCACCATCATTCACATCTACAAGTCTTCTTCTTTTCATTCTTCTACAATGACTTCACAACGTTCCTACATTGACCAGGCTGTGGCCAGCGTTACTGCTGCTTACATGCCACACTCTTCACTTGCTGTTCCCTACATGACCCAGTCGTCATCGTCGTCTGGTCACTACGCCTCCCAGTCTCCATCTGCAGCTGCCATGTCCTACCCTCCGCAACCTTCATCCTACGTCACTAGTCATTATGCTTCTCAATCGTCTTCGTCTTCGCCTGGCTCTCCACTATCATCAGCGCAGATGTCTTGCTCTTCATCTTCGCCTCCTCCGACCCGCCCTACTCGCGCAACTGGTCGCGGAAATGCTGTAAGCAGTGCCCACTGCCCTGAGGCTCGCCCTGATGAGGATTGGACCCATGAGCCGGATCTGGCTACTCGCCGTAGACTACAGAACCGTATTGCGCAGCGCAACTATCGTAAGTATTTCTCTATTGTATACCTCTGTTACTATCAGGCCAGATTCACTGACACTGTATTACCCGTTTAGGTCGTAGACAGCGCGAGGCTAGAGGTCTTGACAGTCCTGCTACCCACAGACAATCCCCTCAGCGGACCCCACGCCGTTCGAGACGTACTGCCGCTGAGACACAGGGAGATATCCGTCACTCCAGTCCCCACCAACGCAGCCCCAGCAACAGCAGCATGGATTATGCCTTGGGGTACACATCTACAACTCACGGGGACAGCTACAAGCCTTACAGTGCACAGTACAGCGCTCACCCACAAGTCGCCGTTAGCCAGCCATATGGCATGCACAACTTTGTAGCACCTTCCAGCCAAGCCTACCTTCCACAGGGCACACCATACTCTCAATCCAGCGCAGTGTTCTCAACTGCTCCCAACTCGCCTTTGCCTCCTATGGTGGCGTCGCTTTCTGCTTCCCCTGGCAGCCGCATGTCGACTTCTCCTAGCCCTTCCTACAACCACTACATGCCCAGTGTTTCTTCTAGTGCGAATGAGTATGGCTCGTCGGAACCTTATGGTTCACCGTACCTAGCAGTGCCTAGCAACAGCTACGGATCTGTCCCGGAAATCAACTACGACACTGACCCGTCGCAGATTCCTCGACAGGCTTCTAGCTACTACCGTCCGTCTTAAGTGGTTATGACTTTTTGCTACTTCTTTTGTTCTTTTCTGCTTTTTCTGTCCACTGCATTTGTCTCTCTGGTGTTTCATACTTGTTCTCCAGTGTTACGACTACCCCATCTTGACGATTATCATCGACTAGTTCATGTTTCCTTGTTTCCAGTTACCCCCCATCATTGCCGTTATGACCCTGTTTTCTTGTTTTCTTGTTTGGTTGTTTTATTTTGCATTAGCATATGTTTGGTTCTAGATAGGTTTTCCAGTTTTGTTTTAGTCACTTCTAGCTCTACTTTTGTAGACGCATAGCCGACATGATATATCCCACTCTCTTTTTTTCTCGACTTGTCTAATTATACTGTGATCATATAACATGTGACTGCTTGTTGGTGAAAAGGACGGTTCTGTTCGATATCGTTCCCAAGAACTTTTGCATGTGCCTCCCCCACGGACTTGGTTCCTCGTGTCTTTCTCCATGTGTGACGTATGCCATCTAAAGATAACTCTATGTGGGCGTAAACTGGCCTATGGGCAAGTAAAGAGTTTGGATTGTGGCTGTACGACGACAACAGATCCGATTCATGCACGGGTTAATACACTGACCCTGTCACCCGATAGTTTGTAGTCTCAATGCTGCAAATCCGGGTTCTAAACCCTTTCTGTAGTTGCACGAAGCCCCGCCTGGACTTGTTCATGTCTTTTAGTGAGAGAGTACAGTATGGATTTCACATGTGTTCGGGCCTCGACATGTCGCAACGGCTTCTAGATCAAATAGAAGTCGGGAATTTGTCGTTTTTGCTGTTCTCTTCCTACATATGTCAATGTTCTAATACATATCTGCATTAGGCATTTCCTATCTAGAAATAGTGTGTGAAACATGGCAGTCGCCGGGACTTATATTCACAGGGTACACAACCCTAATTACTTCCAGATTGGTTAGATTGCCTACCGTCGCAAAATATTGTGATTGCGAAGAGCAAAGGCAGGACACCAAACCACTGGTTAAACGACCTTCCATCGATAATTTTCATCCAAAACACGATAATATACGGTCTTTCAACATACACAACTATTCGCGACAATGTCTAGTCTCACCGAAGTCGAATCAGAGTATGCACTCTACAAAGAACAGGCGCGTATTTGCGAAAAGCCATTATACCAACACAAAAAAACATGATGTACTAACTCATGTTACAGTTCGACGTTGTCGATTCCCAACTGCAAAATGACCCGGGAAATGCCGAGCTCAAGAGTCTCAAGACTGAGTTAAATGAAATGATCGAATTACTCAAGGAGTCACTCGCTGAGTTGAAGCAGAAAGAACAGGACTCTAAAGACTCAGCTGCCAAATCCACCGGCTTCACAAAGGTGTCCGGCCCAGGTACAGCGTCCGGTACTGCTGACGAAATACCCGCTTACCACGTAAACGACATGGTCTCGGCGCGCTGGGCCTCCGGTGATAGACAGTGGTATCCTGCCCGTATTACCGGAATCACAGGCTCTTCAACAGCGCCAATGTACACGGTTAAATTCAAAAGCTACGATACCATCGAGACTGTGCGCGCCCGCGATATTAGACCTTTACACAACAATAAGCGCAAGGCCGAAGACGAACCTACTACGTCGACATCCACGCCTACCAGTATAACACCGGCCGCGGTTGTCACACCCACATCTACATTTTCGCCTCTCCCAAGCTCTATGGCGGGATCCTCATCGGCAGGGACTGTGGTTTCTGCCGCAGCTAGTATCTACCCAGACCAAGTGGCCAAGATGAAGGCGCAACAGGAGGCCAAGGATGGCGATAAGCCACGTAAGGCAAAGAAGATTAAGGCTAACAAGGAATTGGAGGCTGGCAAGTCAAAGTGGCAGGAGTTTGCATCCAAGTCCAAGTTTGCCAAGACTCATAAGAAGGACAGTATGTTCCGTACTCCGGATGGCGCTTCCGGCCGAGGTATGTATCTGGTTGTTGCTTTTAAAGACTTGTTGTGTGGGGTGTTTACTAACCTCGTTTACTATAGTGGGCTTCATTGGCTCCGGAAAGGCCATGCGGAAAGACTCCGCTCGTACACGCCATATTTACCAACAGGTTGACGAAGACTAATCAGGCTAAATTACAGCTTGTCTCGACACTGCGTATCCCCTCTTGTCATGGTTTCCTTCCTCAATATCATCATTTTGGACTGTTGTTATTTACACTACATTTTGCTAACCCAGTAGTAAGACTTGTTTTATAGCATCTGGGTCCCCCCATCTTCATTAAAGGAAGCAGCCGACATATCATAGCTTAAAATTGGCACGTATATCACCTGCCACAGCATATTCTAGTTTCAATAGTTTGTTTTAGTTATTTACTGTATCAATCTGTAACTGTATTGGTTGTTCGTGTGTATGCATCTACACTTGATCTGTGGTCTTGTCCTGTAGTCCGATAGTTTGTGCTACACGTTGGGCTATTTGAATGAATGCCTGTGCCCTTTTACCTGTAGGGTCAACAGCAACCGTTGGAATTCCTGATTCGGTATCATGTCCGATTCCCTGATCTAGAGGAATGTCTCCAAGTAAAGGGATATCATGTTCTTTACAAAGCACCGTCATCTTCTCGTTGTGCCCAAACACATGCGAGTCATGGTGGCAATGCGGACAGGTGAAGAGAGACATGTTTTGGACGAGTCCCAAGACAGGAACCTTTGTCTTTTTAAACATGTTGATGCCCTTGACGGCATCTTTGACCGCAAGGGTGTGCGGGGTAGATACGATCACGGCGCCTATAAAGAAATGTTAGACCTACGTTACAGTAGAAGAGCTAGTCGATCGGGCACCCACCATCTAGGATAATCTGCTGTGTTATAGTCAGCTGGGTATCTCCAGTACCCGGTGGAAGATCCAAAACCAGGATATCCAGATATCCCCAATCTACCTCATGGAGTAACTGTTGAATAGCTTTCATAACCATCGGTCCCCTCCAAACAACAGGCTGATCTTCCCCAACAAGATAGCCCATCGACATAGTTTTAACCCCATAGCTCGTCAACGGGACAAGTTGGTTATCTAAAAACAAGAAGTTAACACCAAGACCCGTCTGACAAAACGTCAAGAGACCATACATACATTCCGACAAAAGTGGTTCCTCGTTCAAATTAAAAATAGTCGGAATCGACGGTCCAAAGATATCCACATCTAGAATCCCCGCTGTAAACCCCCTCCTAACAAACGACAAAGCCAGATTCGCTACACCACCCGTTAGTCCAAATCAAGTCAAGCCAGGTAGGTATTCATCTAAATCGTAGACCATCCTCCCAACTTACCCG
>JMSH01000003.1:16830-132693 GCA_000712465.1 Huntiella moniliformis | reverse complement strand
CCCGCCACTGTACTCTTTCCAACACCCCCCTTAGCCGAAGAAACAGCAACAACTTTGTCAACGCCCCGGATTTTCCGCTGCTTGGGAAGGCGTGCCCAGTATGGTGCAGTTCCGGACTTTGGGAGACCCTGAGACACATGAGGATTATTAGTGTCCGTGAAATAGGTATAGTTAAAATAGCCGTTAAGGGACGTACCAATGGATTCTCATGAAATCGTAAACATGTTTCAAAAAATTGACGTGGGCGTGTATATCTCATTGTCAGCCCTTTTCCAGCTTTGCGGCAGTTTATGCAAGTCCCAGTCTGTATCGTTCTTTCAATGTTGTGCGAGGTAGTATCACAAGATGCGCTTAGTCAGCGCTAAATGGATCACATATGCATATGTGTACATGATCGGTAGTAACTGCCACTGAGGCACAGACAGTGGAGTGTACAAAACCAAGGTCACTAGTAACAAGTAATCGTATGAAAAAGGACTCTGAAATCAAAACTATCTATCCTACACCATAAAATGGCCCTCCAAAGCAAAACATTAAAAACAACAAAGACATGATTAACCAAACAAATGCACAAACTCAAAAAACAATCAAACCGAACAAAAAAACGAAACCAAACACACTTGACACAAAACCCACAGCTAGCAACCTTTTAGACAACAAAGACAATCCACCCGGTTCCTACAAGAACAGTAGCCTTACCGGGTCATAATGTTCTTATAGTAAGCAATACTCAGATCCACAGAATGCTTCAGGTGGCCGTCCTCGGTGAGTGGAAGGTTCAGAATACGAGGCATCTGGGAATCTTGTGCCGCCTCAATGGCAATGCGAGCAACCACGGTACTCATCTCAGAAGCTGCAGCAACAACCAGTGGCTCCTGGGCAACGGCAGTTTCTTGCATAGCAGGAAGTGTGGCAAGAATCTTAGAGAGCAAGTCAGTAGGAACAGGCTCTTGCTTGAATTTGCTAGTGATTATGGCCAAGAAATCGCGGTAGATGTCACCGCCGAGGTTCCATGATGGAATGGAGTCCTCGCTATTCTCGAATTCTGCCAACAGGGAGCCGAGAAGTTCGTAGTCACGTTCAATAACCGCCAAAGGGGCGACTTGCTCAATGAACCGCTGGTGAGCCTCGGAAAGGCTGCCAGCACGCAAAAGGCAGCGTACCTCGGCAGGGGCATCATGCTCAACACTGCGCATGTACAGAGCCTTGGCCTCCCACACCCAAGCGGATGGAATCTTGAACACCTCAGTCAGAGTAACAAAGTTGTCGTCCGACTCGGTACCAATAGATCCAGCATGTTGAGCCAGCGTATCACGGATAGCCTTAGCACGCGAATCATTGTTACTCAAGTGCAGGAAGACAAAGATAACCTCAAGCCAGCTACCCTCGCTGAGTAACTGAGCAGCAAACGACAAGGTAGCATTATCCGCTTTGGTAGAAGCATCCTCGCCGAAGGTCATGTCAGTAGCGGAAGTCAAAGCCAAACCCAGCTGCCATGACAGTCTCCAATCCAATGGGGAAAGCTGGCAGTTTTCGGGACGCAGGACAGCCTGGAGGTCGCCATCCATGTCAGCATAGAGACTCAACAAACCCCAAAGGAGATCCTGACGAGAGGCACGGTCTTTGTCGTTCCAAACAGGAGCAACAGCCTGCTTAATGAACCAAGGCTGGGGCAAAGGCTCTCTCTTCTGGGAGATGTCATTCTGGAACCTATTGATCGCAGTCGTAAGGTCATCACCGGGAGCAGTGCCATACCACAAACGCAGACCAAATGCCTGGATCCAATCCAACGAGAACTTGTCCGAGATAGTGAAAGTCTCAGCCCGATCTTGGGGGGCAACACCAGACAGACCCTCACACACGCAAACATTGCCAGCAAGCATCTCATATATCGCCCGCACAGGATCTGTGAATTCGGAGAGCATCATGGCGCTTCTCCACTCGTCAAGCTGTTCCTGCATATCCTTTTTCATCGTCTCATCAGTACCGATTAAAGACACCATGGTGGCGAGGTGGAAGTTCTTGCCGTCCAAGAGATGCTTGCAGGCCTCCTGGATGCGGTGACCTGCGATAGCAATAACAGCCTTCATCTCTGGAGTCTTAGGAAACGAAGTGTCAGCAGAGCGGGAAGACGCAACAAGATCCGCCCAAAAAGTGGAGAGTTTGTCCTTGCGAGCCTTTCCAGAGAGCTGCTCTGATGGATCGAACAAGATGCTAGCCAAATCCCAAACGAGCTTCTCGTAAGCGGCTGACACGTCTGACGTGTTACGGTCGTTGAACATGGTCTTGAAAGATGGCAACTCCAGTGAAGCCTTAGGAACGCCGCCAACGATATTGATCTTGGCAAGACGCATGTGGCTAGTAAGGAGATGCGCCGCACGACCGGTGGTGAGTTTAGCCATGCGAACACCGCAAAGTTCATTGGATACCCGTAGCTTCTGGAACTCAAGGAGGTCGGTGTCGTGGATCATGACAGACGAAGAGTGGTTAGGCTGCGTAGCCGAGGCAAACACAACCGTACCATCGTTGGCCCACCGAACGCGCGTGGCTGGAGGGGCATCACCAGGCGCCACATCCTGCTTAACAGGACGGTCATAAAGAGACTAGTATATAAAGCATGTTAGTACCAACACAATAGACAAATATCACGTAAAATGATCGGAACCGGACAGGAAAGACAGCTTAATTTCAAGCAAAACAAACTGAAGCACCAATCTATTGATCAATAGGGGATCAAGCTGTAACAAAACGTCTTTTGGTGACGCCCAACTTCTCAACAATATCAACGCACCTGAGCAAATCCTTTATGTTGTGCCTCTTGTGGCTTTGGTTTCGAACGCTCAAACAGGGAGTTCATGAGATCAATTGTCGTGGCAAAACCACGGCCTTCACCCACAATTCCTAGCTGTTCGTGTTCAACCTCCTCATCATCAAGACCAGGCTGGCCTGCAAAAGTAAAAGGCATGCCTTTTTGTGAAGCACCAGGAATTAGCTGATTACGCTTCATGGGGCCAACCGTCTTCTGCAGCATGTCCATCCAATCGTCCCCATCAGCAACCTCGACATGAACTGGGCCTGCGTTCATCTTGAGCGCACGCATACGAGCACGCAATACACCACCACCAACTTGTTCGAGAGCTCTTTCGCTATCACCCTCATCCTCAACCGTCTCCGCCTCCGAGTCTTCCTCCATGGCCTCATCGGCCGACAAGTCTTCCTCAAGGAGCCCCGTAGCATGATGCTTACCGTCAGCGGGGCCCGTCAAGTCCTCGCTGTCGGAAGAGACATATCCGTCGCCAAGATCGCTATCTTCAACAGAGAGCATGATCTGGTCAGGCGCCGAACCTACGGAGCTAACCCCTAAAAAAGACTCCACATTGAAAGATCCATCCTGGATGGTAACTACCTCTTGGTTCGGATTGAATGCCCCGGGAAGAGTGCGTCGCTTGTTGCGAAAGTCAAATGTGTCGTCAAGCGCGGAGCTAGAAGACTCGGTAGATGGGCTAATAGAAACACCCTGAGTAGCCGCCCCACCAACAGACAAGTGAGAGGCAGAAGCCTTAGCAGCACGGGGGGCAACATTTTCAACACCAGAGCTCTCGATCTCGACATCAGAATCATCTTCGGAGTCATCAAGACCGTACGTGGTGAAGTGCTCAACGGAGAACACCCAAGTACCAGTTTGGGCGTTGTAATCCTCGAACTCGGTATCCTCAATACGACGCAGACGGTCTTGATGTTTGGCAACCTTTTTGGGGTCAACGCAGCCCTTGTTTCCACGGGGCCACGACTGCTCAAGAGTGATTTGGGCCGGGACGTTGAGGCCACGACCGACAGGTGGCTTCTTCTGAGACTCGGGATAAACAGTAGCAGACCGGGTCTCGAGGATAGCAATACCGCCAATGATGTTATCAAGGTCAATGTTAGTGAAATCAACGGCCGGCTTGAACGCAACCTGACCGACATTTTCACGGCCGATAATAAAGTTCTCAACGTGCTGACGCTGTGTCCGAGTCATGGCTTTAATCTCAGCGAGGCTGGGTGAGGTCCAGTATGCGCCGGGCGCAAGCTCATCGTTAGTAACCTGTGGCGCTGGCGACCCAGTCTCTTCCTCTTCGACAATGGCAAGTTCGCGGCTTTGGGAAGCCTCGTGGAGGGACGGCATGCTAACGCTAGCCTTGATACCACGCTCACTGCCAGCCAGAGCATTCACACGCGACTTGAGGGCAGTTTGGGGTGCCTCTTCTTCCTCATTCGTGTTTGTCTCGAAAGAAACACGCTTACTGAGTTTCCGGCCCTGGGCAGGCCCGGCCTCAAGTAGCGGCTTGGAAGGTGACGAAAACAAGTCGTTGCGGAGATCTCTGTTGATTACAAGCTTCTTGCCACCAGCGCCGAGCGAACTACCGTTTCCAAAATGGCGCGAAGCAACACTAGAGGAAAATGCACCAGGAGCCAAAATACTGTTGTTAGCGACTCCAGAAGAGCCCCCAAGGACTCCATCTTCAGTCCCATATGGACGGCGAAGACTACTGCTAGAAACGCTCTTAGTCAAGCCGCGGGAAAGACTAGTACCCAGAAGGCTGCGGCCAAGGCCGTTGGCTGGGTTGGCTGGGCTACTAGGCGCTCCAGGGCTACCGTATGTGCTGTAAGAGAAGCCAAAGCCACGCTTCTGGGGTGTCGCGTAACGCGAGCTAGATGCAGGGTTGAGCTTGTACAATGGAAGGACGTTGCTCTTCTTGGTCTTACTCTTCGAAGCCATTGGAGTAGCCAGTGGGCCTGGGTTAGATACCTGACCACCAGACAAGCCAGCAAAAAGAGACGCATTTCCGTAAGCCGATACGTCGTTGATGCTAGCGTTGAGACCCTGGTTAGCAATTACAGCGGCTTGAGCGACATTGTTCTGGCCCAAAAGAGAGCCTCCAGCTTGAGCGCCAAACAAACCACCTTGGGCACCAGCCTGGGTATTGGCAGCACCGAAAGCAGATGTGTTTGCGGGAGCGGCAGCCCCAAAGAGACCCGCCGGTTTCGCAGCTTGGCCTAAACCACCAAAGAGCCCACCAGTGTTGTTAGCCGTGTTGTTGGCTGCGGCATTGGCAGTGCCGAACAGTCCACCAGCTGCAGGTGCAGCGGCGGCAGGGGCCGAACCAAACAATCCAGTGGCAGGGGCAGCAGGTTTTGCGCCAAAGAGGCCACCAGTAGCAGCACCAGCCGTAGCTGTGTTAGCTCCGAAGGCCGATCCAGTGTTGTTGGCGGCACTACCGAAGAGCCCACCGGTAGTAGCGTTGTTTGTGGGCGCAGCGGCGGCGCCGAACAGACCGGTAGGCTTGGCGGCATTGTTTCCGAATAGCCCACCGCCGGTAGTAGCCGTGTTGTTTGATGCAACGCCAAAGGCAGAGGTGTTGTTGTTGGTAGCATTGTTGTTACCAAACAGACCTCCTCCGGCGTTGTTAGTGGTGTTGTTGTTGGCACTTCCGAAGAGGCCACCGCCTGTCGCATTGTTGGAACCAAAGGCAGAAGTTGTGTTATTGTTGGTGGCGGCACCAAAAGCAGATGTTCCAGTGTTGTTGGAACCAAATGCACCACCTCCAAAGGCATTGGTACCAGCGGGCTTGGCGGCATTGTTACCAAAAAGACCTCCGCTAGTGTTGTTCGTGGCTCCAAAGGCGTTGTTTGTGGTATTGTTGTTAGCTCCAAAGCCAGTGTTTGAAGTGTTGTTATTGTTGGCATTTCCGAATAACCCTCCACCAGTGGTCGTAGAGCTGTTGTTTCCAAATAATGAGTTGGTCTGAGTAGCAGGCTTGTTACCACCAAAGAGACCACCGCCTGTTGCGCTACCAAAAGCGCTGGTTGTGTTGTTGTTATTGTTGTTCGAGCCAAAGGCACTGGTGGTGTTATTGGTATTGTTGTTGTTGCCGAACAAGCCGCCGCCGGTGTTTGTAGATCCGAAAGTCGAGGTTCCGAATGCGCCACCACCGGTTGCGTTGCCAAAACGACGACCTTGCGCATAATCAGTTAAACGGAGCTCTTCGGCGGAGAACTTCTTGTATGGGTCTTGGAACAAAATGTTCTGGAAGGCATTTGTAGTTGAAGATGTTCCCTCCTTCTCCGTAAATGCCTGGAATGGAACGGTATTGGTTCCAGGTGCCTCGCCAACCAGTCCAAGTCCTGTGTTGCTTGTAGCACCAAAAGCATTGTTCGTTGTGTTGTTGTTTGAGCCAAAGAGTCCAGAGCTACCTGTGGTGCCAAATCCAGTCGAAGTCGCTGGCTTGCTAGCACCGAACAACCCGCCACCAACAGTATTGTTGCTTCCAAAGCCACTCGAGGTCGTGTTATTGTTGTTGCTCCCGAAAGCGCCGCCACCACCACCAAAGGCGCTGGTTGATGTGTTGTTTGCGGAACCGAACATGCCGCCGCTGGTGGAAGCTCCGAATGCCGGCTTTGAGCCAAAAGCGCTGGTAGTGTTTGTGCTACCAAATCCACCTGGAGCAAGAAGTTAATATCTCGAATGCTACATGGCGCGTGATTCGTATACTCACCACTGGTGTTGTTGTTAGTGTTGTTGTTGGATCCGAATCCAAACCCAGAGCTTGTGCCACTGTTGTTGTTGTTGTTTTGGCCGAAGCCACCGCCAAACCCACCGAACGCCATGATTACTACGATTAGTTGTAGTCAGGCAACTGAGGGGAAGGTTTAGGTGGACCCGGTATATACTTGTGACTCGGTGATCGAGCGTGTATAATGCGCCTATGAGTTTATGGTCCTTTCAATGTGATATCCGAAAAGTCAGACGGTGCTATACATTCATATGCGATTAGTACAATGTCGAGAATTTTAAAATATTCTTGCTGGCGCAAAATGTAGAGCAGACAAGGGGAAATAGAAGGGTAAACGAACCAAAAGTTTACACTGACGACTGGTAGTAGAGCTTGTGAATGGTCGAACCACAAGGCTGTGATATTAGTGTTCGCAAAGAAAATAAAAGGGAAGAAGGTGTGAGAAATAAAAGGATTAGGCTCGAAATTAGAACCTAATAGTGTATAGCTGACAATCAGCAAAGCAAGCAATCCGAGCAATTTCAACAGCGCGCAAATGTATCTTGAACACACGAGAACTGCAACAAATTTCTGGAAATTGTGATGCTTTCACTACTCGTGGAGAATTGGGGGGAAAAAAAGTGTAGGCTACTTGATTTTACTGGACTAGGCCTACATGCTTGCATGCATGGGGCTCGATTGATTTTTGCCTGCCTAAAGCTCTTAGCTAGTAGCCTTGTTGCTCTGGGTAAATAGTTCAGGTACTTGTCCAACAGAGCATTTTGTATGCAGGAGCAGGTACCGTTTCCTTTGTGGGCTACCCATGTTCAAAACATGCATGCTGAGTCAGCCATCGCGTCGCATCTTAGTTGCCATTTTGTCGCGTCGCATTTGAATGACCCCAGTCAAAATCATAAATCCCTGTAACATAGCTTTAGGTCAGTTCCATGTGTAATTGTACCAAAATTGTACGTCTCTACGTGACATTAAAATGCCCAAACAAAAACAATTGTTATGTATACAAACCCTGAACGTCTCTACGATATAACCCTTTCGCTCGCGCAGTCGCATTTTTGTGAAGCACCTTAGATGCAATTAAGCTTTTGCTACTTTAATATTTTTGAATTTGTCTGAACTCCGAATTTCAACATTGGTTACCTGACCCGACCTACTTCTTGTGCATAAACAAATACGCCCTAACAGAAGTTCGATATACCAAACATATCCCAACCGGGTCGCCCAAATGAGTTATCCTCACCAAGCTCCTCGCACACCACCGAAACGCTCCCACGCTACAATGTCGCACGCTCGCGATACTCGGGTGTCCTTCCAGCGCGAAGGCTATGGACGCCAGCAACAATCTCAGGAGCAAGCTATCGTAGAAGGACAGAAGATTACGGAAGACCAGAGAGCAGAAATCAGACAAGCCGTAAGTTTCCACCAGACATCAGCATGTTTGTAGAACCCACACATTCAGCATACTAACATTTGTTTGTTCCCAATTTATAGTTCGATTTATTCGACCAGGACGGTGATGGCTACCTCGATTTCCACGAGTTCAAGTTTGGACTGAAGACCCTTGGGTTTGATCTTCCCAAGGCTACAGTTTATGACCTCCTCACTACACAGGGCGTGACCCCTCCATGGCACCCGGAAGATGTGCCATGCCCCGGACCGAGTCTCCGTATAACTGCACCGGCGTTCGAGGGCGTGGCTGGAACCTTGATGGCCAACAGAGACCCTCGGGAAGACCTTGGTAGAGCGTTTGACCTATTCGACGTTGACAGAGATGGGATAATTTCGATAGAAGACTTGAAGCAGGTCAACCGCTCCATCAAGCAAGGTGCTTCTGCATCAGACGACGACTTGAAAAACATGATTGCTCAGGCGGACTTGACAGGAAAAGGTGGTGTCAACAAGGACGAATTTATCGACATGATGGTTGCTGCCAAGCGCCGCCGTGGATACGGTAAATAGGTTGGTTCTTATGCAATCAAGACACGGCCATTGTTGGACATGATGAAAGCGATTTTCTTTTGGGTTTAGAATGATGGGTCTGCAAGGAGTTTTGGGTATATCAAACTGGGTTGGGGACATTTCAATATATTTTTGTTTACTAAGTGTGTAAATATGCATGTGTATCGGTTTTGTTGTATAGCGCCTATTTTGTGAACAACAGTGGTAAAACATCGGCAAATACTGAGCTTTGAATCTAGTATTATAGATGGTCGATGAACAACAAACCGTTACTGTTGTGATATAAGTTTGTACCGAATGTGTATATGAGTGTGCATAGAAAGAAAGCAAGAAAAACCCAATGAGGGTATTCTTACTATGATGATATATATGCACTGGAAAATCAGGTTACGCATACAATTTGTCCCGATCAATATGCCCCAAATACATCAACCCTTCAATGATGTACGTACCCTAATATGCCCCCCAGCCGTTCCACAGTAAATGGCATTTGCGTTCAATCATTTCAGCGTTTCATAACTCCATGAGTTTGACAAGTAAGCATAGGAAATTTAATATATTCCGTTTACGTCTCAGGAAACATCGTAGTTCTTGAATTTGTTCTATGTTAATGTCAAAGGATTATTAGTCTTCTTTGTCGTCGCTGAAAGAATAACGCAGAGCTTAATAGTAAACCAATTAGGGTTTCAGCCTTTCCTCCATCTTCACCCCTCTATTTTCAGATTAGTTTCTTGGGAGCTTCATACTCTCGGCACCCTACTTCAATTCCTGTATTGGGGAACATCGTTGTCTTTTCAGAACATGTTCACTACAGAACCAGTTCTTAATTATGGATGCTGATTGGGATGAGGTAATTTCACCTGTATCAGATGGTATGCATATTTTATCTAACTATCACACCGATATATAGGTTTCTCGCATTTCGCTTCCACCTGGAGCCAATGGAGCTCAGGTAGTTCTTACCTGTATGGTGTTTGATACTACAAATGAACTGTTATGGTCTGGATACACCAATGTAAGTTTTCGTGAGTTATTCAAACATCTATCCAACCTGCTAATATGCACAAGGGTCGGGTTACATCATTTGTTGGGCCTGAACTCCGCCGGTATAGTTCTTTCATGATCCAACCTACCATCGATGGCCCAGTACGCCAGATCTTGACCAACGATAAAGGAGTGTTATGTCTTGGAGCCAAAACGCTGCATTTCGCTCAGAGAGGGGGACTGCCAATATGGAACATAAGGTCAGCTTCGCCCATAATGAAAACCAAAAAAATGTGACGCTAATTTATGAGTAGACATAATGACATGAAGGACCTTCAATGTATGAGTTACACATCCAAGGGCACCTTTGAAGTCTTACTAGCTGGCATGCAAAACACCATGTTAGTGGTGGATACTGTACGTGGAGTTATTGTCCGCCATGTACCCACAGATTACCAGTACCGATTTATGAAGCGTAGCAAATACATCTACGCAGCTACCGACACTGGCAATGTGCACATCCTCGACCCAACCACATTTGCCGTGATCAAGATTTGGAATGCTCACTCGGCTCTGATATGCGATATGGACGCACAACACGATTTCATCGTGACATGTGGGTTCTCATTACGAGGTTCAGCATGGATTCGGGACCCTTTTCTGAATGTATTAGACGTCAAGAAGATGGTTGCTACGCCACCGATACCTTTCCCATCCGGTGCTGCCTTTGTTCGTATGCACCCGCGGATGTCAACCACTGGCATTGTCGTGTCACAGAAAGGTCAAATGCACGTTGTCGATTTGGTCAATCCTAACTCTAGTACTGTTCGTCAAGCAAAGACCTTGTCCTTCCTCAACATGGTGGATATTGCACCTTCTGGAGAAGCGGTGGCCTTGGCTGACGCAGAGGGCAACCTTCATCTTTGGGGATACCCTTCAAAGATTCAATTTGCTGCTGGCACTGCTCCAGATTTTGCTAGCCACGAGCCATCACCACCGTTTTTAGACTGGGAAGGAGAGGTGTAAGTTGATAATTTTTGTACTTTGAACATGAAGTGAATCTAACACATGACATTAGGCCACTAAACAAAGTAGGGATGCCATACTATCGAGAATCTTTACTTTCTGCATGGCCTCCAATAATTTCAGAACTGTCAGCACCGCCACAGAAATTAGACACCCACATCTTTGCGTCCCTTAGTAAGGCAGAATGGGGGTTCTATGGTCCAAACATTCGTCGGATGCCTCGCAACGTTGTCGAGAACACACGAGATGCCGATAGAATTTCACAGCCGGGCCTTGTCGCACCCAAGTTTTTGAGTGAGAGATCAAGAGTGGCGAGCAGTCAAATTCTCCTACCAGCTCCAGCGGGAACTCAAGCAGAGCCAATACTGCCTTTGAATAGCAGCGACCCCACCTCGGATATCCCAACCCGGTACAAAAACGTCGAAATCAAGTATAGCAAGTTTGGTGTCGATGATTTTGATTTTGGGTTCTACAATGAAACGCACTATTCGGGATTGGAGATCCATATCGCGCATTCATACGCCAACTCGCTCCTTCAACTTCTCAACTACATTCCCGTGGTCCGTAATGCCACGTTGAGACACACAGCGACAGCATGTATTGATGAGAGTTGTCTCCTGTGTGAGCTTGGTTTTCTCTTTGACATGCTTCAGAAGGCAGATGGTTCTATCTGTAAAGCATCTAATCTTTTGAAAGCACTTTCGTCAACCCCCAAAGGTCAGATTTCCTCTTGATAACAGGCCCGTTGACAATTAAGTACTGACATGTGGATACTTCTAGCTAACCATCTTGGACTGCTTGAGGATGAACCTCATGCAAACACTTTGTCTCACCTCCTCCAGACATTGAATCGTTTTTTCCTTGAAAAGATTGCTGCCGACTATGGAAGTATTTCAAGTCCAAATATCATGCTGCCTGTAGGTCACCATATTTCTACCTCTTGTGAGTATTAGCTAACTGTACATAGATTTTCAATACAGAGGCCTCTAGTCTGATAAAATGTTCACAATGCAAGACGGAATACCCAAGGCCAGGTCAAACCATGGCAACCGATTTGCTTTATCCAGACATGGTTATGAGAGGACCCAAAACTCCTCGCGTCACATTCTCTCACATTCTTAAGGCTAGTATTGAGAGAGAGACCAAATCAAAGGGCTGGTGTCGCATATGCCAAAGATACCAGTCTCTTTCCACCAAGAAGACGATCACTTCAATTCCCGAAGTTTTAATGTTGAACTCCGCTATAACAACGGCTGATCAGCGGAGATTTTGGTGTACACCGGGGTTCTTGCCTGAAGAAATTGGTATTATCGTGGAGAGAGGCCAAGTTTTCTGTTGCGAAGGGAACGAGCTTAAAATTCTGTTATCCCAAAATCGACACAACATAATGGTGTATTCACTAGTCGGGATGTCCCTCAACATCGACGGAGGCCATGGGAATAAGCCACACCTGGTTTCCATGATTAATGGTAAATATGCTCTCAGTTTGCGTTGGGTTCTAGTGTATACTAACTTGAAGTTCTATAGTGGCACACTCGCATCCTACCCCAACGGAAGAAAAAGAATGGCATCTTTTCAACGATTTCCTAGTTCAGCCAGTGTCGGCTGAGGAGGCGGTCAACTTTGCGTCATGGAAGATGCCATCTGTAATTGCTTTCCAAGCCAAGAAGGCCAGTAATGTCGTAGATGCGTCTTGGAAAGACCATCTCGATACCCGAATCCTTTATAAGGACTTTGCGCCAGTGGCAGATTCTGACACGTTTAAAGGATTGGACGTGGGCACAGAAGCGCCTGGTCCAGATACGATCGTGGCCCTCGACACAGAGTTTGTATCTGTCAAACAACCAGAGATCGAAATGACGGCAGATGGAGAAAGAGAAACTATACGGCCAATTGTGTATGCCCTAGCACGAGTTTCAGTGATACGCGGAGGAGGAGAGTCGGAAGGAATACCGTTCATTGACGACTATATTGCCATCAGAGAGCCAATTGTCGACTACCTGACATCGTATTCTGGAATCCGTCCAGGCGACCTGGATCCACAGACTTCACGGTATAGCTTGGTTTCATTGAGATTGGCTTACAAAAGGTTATGGGTATTACTGAACTTGGGATGCAAGTTTTTGGGACACGGGTTGAAACAAGACTTCCGTGTCATCAACATCCAGATCCCAGCCGAGCAAATCATTGACACTATCAATCTTTTCTTCCTGGAGAGTCGGCGGAGAAAGCTGTCTCTGGCGTTCTTAGCATGGTATCTGCTTAAGGAAGATATCCAAATGGAGACACACGATTCCATTGAAGATGCACGCACAGCATTAATGCTGTACCGGAAGTATCTAGAGTTCAATGATGCCGGTATTCTGAAGGCCATGTTACAGGATATATATGGGCAAGGAAGCAAGTATAGCTTTAAACCGCCGCGGCCACTAAGCGACGATAAGAGAAGTAGCACACCGCCGCCGAGTGGGAGCATGTTGACAGCACCAGTGACACCAACACCTACTCGTCATGCAGCAACATGGGGAGCTACGGCCGGGAATTCCGGTAATGGATGGAATGGCGAGTCTTCGCCGATGAGATGACCAGATCAGACAAGTTTAAGATAAAGTAAAATAACGAGAAAAAAAGGTTAAACTACAAGATTATTTTGTATTGTGATTTATTTATTTTTGTTTCTTAACGAACAGAAATAGTTATTTAAGGGTTGGTTGTGTCTGTCACCAGGACTTGAACAAAACCGGCGTCTTTTTTCATGTGGATAGAACAGAGATATAAAAAGTTGAAAATATGTTTATGTGGGAGGACCGTGAAACCGTTTGAAAAGGTAAAGGAAATAGTGGGGAGCTTCGGAGCCTGGAGTCCGAAATTCAAAAAATGCAAAGGAAAAGAAAGCAGGGAAAAGGGAAGTTATTTAGTCAGCCAGCCGAGATAGTCGACTACGATCAATGTAACCATTCTGTGGGGCCAGACAGGGACATGTTAGTTACCCAAAAGAAAAGAAGAAAAAAAGAGTGAATTCCGACGGAAACGATGCAGAAGAAAGTGTGACTTACGAGTGTGGTGCAATGCGAACGTAATAGGTACCGAAACCGCGGTAGAAGCGAAGAATACCTTCCTTCTTTGCGACTTGCTTGAAGCAGTCAGCCATACCACGATATGGGACCTTTCCATCGGGTCCTGGCTGTTGCTTTTGAAGACGGGTTTTCACAAAGTCAAAGGGCAAGCTAAAGAAGGAAGCGAAGAATCCCGCAATGGCACTGGCGGCAAGTGTCTGGTTACGGGGAGACCACTCCGTATTTGTCTTGAGTTGGGCCTTTGCCTCACTGAAGAAGGCGAGTTGACCAAAGTTCAAAGCCATAGCACGGACAACCGTGGGGGTTGCGCCGGCCCAGAGACGCGCGATACCCTCGTTGCGGGCGATGGAGGAAAGTGCGTCGATGGCGGAGGTGTAGTTTTTGCGTTCGGCGAGAGGTTTCAGTCCGTCGCTTTGCATGCGGATGAGTGCTAGATCGGCGGGGTTCCCGATTAACGCGGCGAGACCACCGGCGGAGAAGCCGGCGGTGGCGCGCTCGGCGAAACCTACTTGGCGGTCTTGGGCGTGGGCACGCGCGGTTAGAGTGGCCATGAAGGTGTCGAAGAGACCGAGACGGGCGGTGGTGTAGACGGCTTGGCGGAGGAGGCCGGCGGAGAGACCGGTGTAGAGGTCGGTTATGTGGCCGTTGCGGATGATGTCGCGGGCTACGGATATGGGGCTGGGTCGGGGCCCGGTGGAGAGGCCTTCACCGGATAGTTGGATGCGGACTTTTACCATGTCGATGGGTTGGATGCATGTGGTGGCGACCATGCCGGAGAGGCCGCCGTTGATGAAGGGGAGGGCGGCGCGGACACTGGGGGTGTGGAGGAAGTCTACCTTGGCTGGGGCCGAGGGGGAGGCGGAATCTTTGGATTGGATGAGACTGGGCATTTTGGGTGGTTGTAGTGTAGTTGGATATGAAAATGATTGGAGAAGTGTGGTTGGAATGTGAGGCTCAACAGGAATACAGGGAAGTATATATATGATGACGATGTGGGGACAATGATGTAAGGACCTATTCAAAGTTGTATGATAAGCTAGTTGACTAGGAGACGGGGGTATTATTTATTCTCGGAGGAGTGGACCGAATGATTTGGATAGTTTCAAGAAGGAAATCAGAAGCCAAAAAAGAAGGTGTCATGGATATATATACTATTTCAGAAAAGTCCAGAAACAGTGAGGGGCAAACGATGAATTGCCGGGACGGATATCTCCAAGTTCTTGTCGGGCTATAAGTTACAGCCGAGCCACTAATCACAGAACCTCCTCTCTATCTTAAGCAACAAAGCCCCTGTCATTGGCTCCTTCTTTTCTTCATAGTTGCGTGTGTATGTACATACTTAGCTAGAGATGGACCTCTCTTTACCATATTGTACATAGATTATTTAGCCGTCTTCTCTTTCCTATCTCGGCCCATGCTGTTATTCCTTTTAGCTGGGATGTGGGTTGTATTCAGGAATGGGTGAAATGTGATTCGCTGGATGATTTAACATGTGCCGCACCAGGCAGGTTCATAGGGAGTGTACGTATGTATGTAGATACCAGTGAATGATTTTATGGATTCGCTTGACGTGGTTGAGGCTGTTGATGACATCACTAGTTTCCGTGTTTCTACGTTTCCAAGATAGGGGTTTGGGTAGTGTGGAGGCGACATCTACGTGACACTGAATTCCCCAAGCTCGAAAAAATATGGACATGTCCGATGGTTTATCAAGATATCTCAACATATATTTCCCACCCGTCTGTCTAGCCCAACGGCACGGTAGTTTCCAGCCAGTGTACACGATTGTGCTCCCCATATCTGCAGTACAACCGACACTCCGTCTCCTTCTCCTATATAATGGCATATCCAACTATATCCAGAGAAAACGCGAGGCAACATTGTTCTCGCTAGATGTATCATGACGCAGGAGGTTCGGAGAGACGAGTCCGAGAAAACTCCTTCTATATGAAGAAGATGGTTAAGTTACAGCTCTGGCTGGAAATATAACAATCCATCTACCTTTTCAGGAACGGAATCCTGGGCACGGATGAATTGACAACTGTGACATTCCAAAGACAGCGGGTGTTTTTTACAGTGTAAACGATCAAAAAGGATGTGTTATGCTGATACTGATACAGGCGTATGTGGACTCTGCAGGGGGCACAGTCTAGTCTGAGTTGGTGTCTACACACTTATCAGTGAGTGAGTGAGTGAGTTTGACAAAAAAGTGAGTGAGTCTATTTCCTTGTATAGTTTCACGGGTAGTCTCGTACCATGGAGGGACAATTTACCCGTATTTACCAGATCCCCTCACTTTCGCCCGACAACACCCAAATTCAACAAGTTTCTCCAATAAATCACGTCGTCCGATGACTACCGTCGATATAGGAAATATCGAAATAATCCCCGGGTTTTTCCGGTATCTGAGGTACTCAAGATATTATAGCTATGTACATACGTCGGTCCCGTGGCCAGCTACTCTAATCGATTGTAGATAAAATAATGCTCGAATCACGAGAGTTACGCCTCGTCACGTGATATTCTAAGATGGTGTTACCTTGATTAGACATATCGGATAAGTTGATAGTCATTGGGTTGGTTTTGTTTGTTCCGATCCGAAGATATCGCCGATGAAGCAGTTGAGCCTCGGGCTTGGCTACGGTAAATTCAAGTAGCTTACTCCAAATGGACATACATGTATTACCTAGGAAGTCGTCATCGAAGTTTGTGATGTGATTCGATTCTAGTATTTCCAATGATAGGGTTATACCCTTATTTATATGGGGGATGTCCGAATCTGTTGACCTCAAGATGATTTAGACACATCTTTATAGACCACTAATATCATAACCAACCAATCAAATACCCCCTCACAGTGGAGTCACTCCAACCACACGTTCCAACTAAAGACATCAAACCCTCCCTACCCCACCATCTTCATTACCTCACACAAGAGAGGCCGCCGGTCATTACATATTCTCCACGAATCATCATCACTCTCACTGTTCTATACCCAAAATCTGCCTTGGTGTGTTTAAAGGGTATCCTCTTCTTGATTGGATATCCGTTTTCTTGGCTTATTTGAAATCTAGAATAGAAGGCCCGAGGAAACTTCCATTGTGCATACAGAGATGTCTTATGCGGGACTGTGAGATCATGAGGATGTTATGCCGGTGACTCCCGAAGTAGTTTGTTAAATGTGATTGGTAGGTAAGTTGAATTTAAGTCTTTTGTGATGTTGTACCGGAGGATATACAATAACAGGCTTATTTGATAACCGTTGATGATATGTCCATATAAACCTCATGTATCGACTACATCTCCAGTCAGTTTCCTCGACACTCATCCATAATTCATCAGTCTTTGAACCGATAGTCATTCTTTACCAACTCAATAGTCCATCGTTTCCAACCCATCATCATATTATCATAATACTCTATAATTTTAATCATCATGAAGTTCACATCCAACATCACCACTCTTTGCATCATTGCCCTGCCCTGTCTGGCAACTTCATCTCGTAACTGCCAGGTGACATCCACCACCCCATCTGGTGGACGCCAGGTTGCCATCGCAATCGACTCATCTGGTTCTATGTCCTGGAATGACGAAGATAACCTCCGTATCGATGCCGGCAAAGCCCTTACCAAGCAACTTATATCCGGCGGTAACAACCCTGATACAGTCTCTGTAATCGAGTAAGTCCACTCACCCCATACATCAACATTTATACTAACCCCTCTACAGATTCAGCACTGATGCTTCCCTTCTATACCCCCTCGGAGACCCCACCAATGCCCTATCCGCCTTCGACTCTATAGATTCCTACGGCGGCACCAACATCTACAGCGGTCTCGAGCTCGCCCTCTCCGAATTCAACACCTCCCCCAACGGCCCCATCGCCAACCAAACCGGCATAATCGTCCTCACCGACGGCGTTGACGACGCCCAAGAACGTCTCATCAATAGCATCAACTCCGCCGGGTCCCTCGGTATCCGTGTAAGCTTCGGGTTCCTTGACCCCCAGCCTATCAAGAAGAAGGATCTCGAGGCGGCTATCTTGGCGACTGGTGGTACGTTTATGTCTTTCGCGGAGGCTGAGGTTATTAACTCGTGGTTGGTCCTGCTTGTTGGTAATGGACTTACGGGGTCTGATGGTGCAGGATCTGGATCACAGTCTTTGTTGCATGGTGTTTCTGTTTCACGTAGTACAGAGCAACTTCCCGCTGAGTTCGTCTACTCTGGTGAACAGGGTGAAACTATTTCTTTCGATGTTAGCCCGTTGGAAGAATTGGACTTGTCAGTTGAGGTTGTTGATGCATCAGGTAACTCCCTTGGATCTTCTAGTACCACCGGGGGTGACACTTCTGTCAAGGTCACTCTTGATGGTGACTCCGACTTGACTTTGCGGATTACTTCTAGTACTAAGAAGACTGTGCCTGGTGTATTCCAGGTGTCACTGGATTCATCTCTAGGTCTGTCCAACTGCAACCTGACCGACATTCCAAGCAACAGTACAACTTCTATGGTCGTCACCCCTACCAGCACAACCCACATTCCTCTATCTACCGGGTCCGGTACCTCTATCCCTCCGTACACTACCGGGACCTTTGGGAACTACACCACCTCAGTGATGATCAACATCACCACCACCGTGCCCTGTTCCGAAGGTTCCCTATCCACAGCCACCCCAACCATGTCCTCATCAAACGTCACGACTCCGTCCATCATTACGTCTTCCGGTCAGTCTGTGCCCTCCGTGTACATTTCAACATCTCAAATGCAAGACCCGACCACCTCAAGCTCCGCCTTGGATACGACTGGCTCGACGAGCTTTGGCGCTTCAACGCTGATCACTTCGGGAACGGGATATGTACCCAGGGTCACCGGGAGTGTTTATGGTACGGCTACTGGCGGTGTTCGCGGTCCTAGCGGAGTTCCGGGGGTTGTTACGGCTGGAGGGTCAAGAAATTCGTTTGCGGGGTTGACTGTTGTTTTGGCGGTGGGTCTTTCGTTGTTCATGTAGATGGTGTCTGGGGGTTCATATAATGAAGTGATTTTAATAGTGGAATATTGAAATAGCGTTGGTGTTGATATGCGGCCCGCTGTGCATTGATCTAGAACGTATAAGACTAGTCTAGCGCACATCAAACTGTAGACCGTTCACTACTAACAAAACAGGCAATGATAATCCCATTACTATGCGTATACACTCCAGCTAACAACATAATCAACGTTAATCATGGAACTTTTTTTCTACACAATGTTGTTTCGTCCGCACAGCCGTCGGGTCATCGTAAAAGTTAGCTCATAAGAACCTTCTTAGTCGATCTAACGAGATAGAGTGATAGGATCTCCCATGTCACGAACGCCCCACAATTCGCGACTACCAGGATCGTGAAGTTTCCTAGTCCTAGTCCTCACAGCGAATGCCCGAGAGATGTGGTAGTAGACTTCGGGGATCAGGATGTCACTTTGGGTGATATTGGGATGAAGCAAGCTGGAGGAGAAAAGTATAAAGCCGGATTAAGACATAAGATAAACCCCTTTCCATAGAAGGCCAAAATATCGAGAAAACGAACTGTGGGGAAGTCGGAGATTTATCCTAGCCAGGGCAACCCGTAACTACCGGCCTCAATAGTATAAAAGGATTTCAAAAAACGTATACAGGAAAACAAGGCAATCATGTCTCTTGGTTGGGTGTAACTATCGATTCACGGTCAAGCCCGGAGATAAGATTTCGTTAAAGGGAGAAAGGATGAGAAAGAAGGAACTGTTTTGGGTAATGTCTTTCTTTGATTATATACACATGTGTACGTGTCGGTGGTTTCCGAGGGTATTTACCTAGTTTGGATAGATGAGGACGACGAACGAACGTGTTCGCCCGTGACAGGTAGAAAGTGAATCCAACGATGTTTCTTTGGATCCATCCCTTCTAGAATACGGCATGATTTTGAAACCGGAGATATCCCTTACTGACGAAGCATTTCTCCGGCCTCCTGATATTTCAAAGGTATCTCGCCAAGTCTAGTGTTGTAAGTAGCCCTGCTTGTTAGACATGATAGTCATGATGCCTAGCACTGAGTAAACGATCAATGGAGTTTCTCTCCTTCAGTCAGAAAATCAAAAAGAGAAAACATCTGTGCTTCTTTCTTACGCCTGGGCTTCATGAGAAGGGCGGGAAGTCTTGGATGTGGTTATGGCGTTTATGCTCATGTGGCTCAGAGCTGAACATGCTGGTCTATAGTAGATGGTCAGCTAAGATTTCCAAATTGATAAAGCGAAATATTGACGATTACAGGTGTGAACTGGGCGTATTTGAAAGGTAAGTTAGTGATTGTGACGGATTTGAAATGTTGTTTCTGGGTTTACATAACAAATTCACTTGGATTACAAGGTTTTAGTCTCGGTTAAGACATTTTCATATTACAGTGGATACATATAACAGTAGAGATTCCACAGATGACAAACAAACAAACCAAGAAGAAGAAAAACATCGTGTAATGCCCCTCACTTTTTTCCTGCCGTTTATAATTACCGTTAATGACGCCGCAGCCATGCATCGGGACCGACAATTACAACAAGGGAAAGAGAAGCTTTAGCGAGGCTTGGAAGCCCGTCAAATTCAGGGTGTTTGAACCCATTTGTGCATGGACAAAAACCCCCAGCACTGTCGTCACCCGGCACGAACCAAGCCAAACCCTTTAGAGAACCACAAAATCATATGCCGTCGAAAGCATATCCGAATTAGGCTTTTCCTGCTTTGTAGGAAGAAATGAATATCTCCGGGTGGTTTAGACGCCGATATGAGTTATATACAATCATCATCGGAAGCATAACATGTTGATGTAACGTATAGTCTCCAGTCAAGCCAAAGCGTGAGTGTAACGGTATTGAAGCATACATGTGCGTGTATGCCAGTGCATCATACGGAATGCGACATGGCCACGCTGACAGGGCGACATGATCAATTTGTTTATGGTTACAGTGGATGTAACGATGTATAGAAACCCGAAACCGAGCCTCTTTGGTTTTTCATGTCTGGTTATCTTGTTTTTTATTCACCAGGTATAGCGAACGGGTCGGTACCATAGTTGAGTTGTCATCACAATTGACGTCAAGGCCGAAAGGACCATTGTTCTTGGTTTTGGACATATGACCAAAGACACACCGAGACAAGCTGGGACTCTAAACTTGTGAGAACCATATCATGTAATAATTACAGGATTTTGCCTTGGCTGGATGAAACACAGCCAGAAGTCTTTCTCCTTAGGTACTCTATCTTTTCTACTGTTGCTGCTCTCGCCCGTGATGGTGATACCCGTTCAATAAGCGTCCAAGCCCCAAAAAAACCAACCATGTTCCCGCACGATTTTGATAGGTTGATATGCGCTTAGAAATCCGTGGCTTGTTTCTTTCTCTGACGAGAATCTCTGGAAGGACAACATATGTATTTACTACACTGACATTGTGGCTTAAGCTTATAGACATCAGGTAAATTGATGACGGGAGAAGGAATCCACGATATGCATGTTGTTCTTCATGAAACAGTGATTTGAGTTTCTTAACATGGGGAAATTTAACGAACAGACGAATTTCACGTTGGCCATGCGACATGTATGTTCAATGCACACACGCACGTACTTGAAATACGCGTGTGTGAATGGTAAGTAGTCTGGGGTTCTGCGTGGCATTTCCACATGGGAAATCCGTGACAAGTTATGTTTGTCGCGCATCGTTTATGACGGGGTGATTTGTAAGTGTACCTGACAAGTTATCTGACTGGACGGGACTTGAAGAACACTTGTCTCGGGTACCCCGTATTGGAGATATCCTCAATGAAATTCTGAACGAGTCTCATCAAAGAACTGTCTTGTAAATACATTAAGCATGTGGTACCCAATCTTAACGTCATTCATACAGTCCATAATTATGTGCACTATAGAATGTAGAACCGATTTCTAGACCAGGGGTTCTTTCATGATGTGCGCAAGCTTTCCCTTGTAATGCTAAGCCGGAGAGTCCTTGACCCTTGTATATACAGCTGTTCTCGATTAAGGGCTTCAGTTTAACCGAAGTGGTAGTAAATCAGAAAAGAATTGTTGATTTGATTGTAGATATGTAGGTACATATGCATATGTTCAAGAAGAGAAGAGAAGACAGTCATGAACATACTATTGACTCTCTTGAATGAAGACCTTCAAAGTGTACACCCACCCACGATCAAGTTTGAAAACCACTGCTCCCTGAACCACCAAAAACCCTAACCAGCTGACACCTTCTAATTCCCCAATTAAGAAAAGACCAAACAAAGAAATAAAATAATAAAAAAAATTAAACTATACATGACGATTTGACAACTACCGCTAGAACCGTTCCTCTTAAGGAAATCATTCTCCTTTGAACGTTGCATGTATGAAAGTAATCCCCGTTTCCATAATGAGTAACTGGAACTCAAAAGTCATTTATTAAGTCCCCCGACCCCACGACTTTTCTTGTCTTCTCCATCTTGTTTCTTGATCAACTTTCCGTTTTTTTGTTCTTTAACATGTATTGACATCCCATATATCTACGTCATCTCCTATTTTCTTCATCAACTCTATATTCCTACCTACCTTCCTTTCTCCAAGAACATCATTCACTATGGACCTTATCGCAGCTTGGAAACTCGTCTATCAAGATGATCTTCCCCAAGATATAACCCAATTCCGAGACCTTCTCAAAACCTACAGCCACATCCCCGAATCTCAAATATCCGACCATCTCCACACCATCGTACGTCCAAAACCCAACCCAATCCTATTCGTCCCACAAACTAACAAAAAACCCTCCCCTCCAGCGCAACAAAGCCTGGGCTACCTGCCGTACCCCATGTATAGGTAGATGGCGCTTCCTGTACAACATAACCCCCACCGACCCCCGCTACAAACTCGCCGTCACCCGTCTCAAATCCGTCTTCTCCCGCGACGTCCTCCTAGATCTCGGCTGTGGAATGGGCCAAGCCATGCGCCAACTCATCAACGACGGAGTCCCCGCCACCCGTGTCCTCGGCACCGATTTACACCCCGCCATGATCGATCTTGGCCTAGACTTATTTGGAGATCGTGAAGAGGGGGTTGCCACGGGTGCTGTATTCTCGGGGAAGAGACCCGCCATGGGAACCCGCTTTGTCGTGGCAGACCTACTAGACGATTGCGACCCCGGAATGAAACTCCTCAACGAAAAAGCCACAATCATCCACGCCTCTAACTTCTGGCACCTCTTCTCCTGGCACCAGCAAATCGACATTGCCGTCCGTTTAGTATCCATGCTGAAACCCGGCACCCAAAACGCCCTAATCTATGGCCGCCAAATCGGCCAACGCGCCACCAACACTCCCCCATCCTCACCTATATACGACGACACCTTCGACTTCCGTAACCCGTCCGGTGCGCGATCCCCCTCTGCCTCGTCAATTTCCAGTTTCGATTCCGACGTGGCCCCGTTTTCAGACGCTGGCTCTGTAGCGTCCTCTGTTTCTTCAGTTTCTCAGCCGGCGTTTCTACATAATCAGGAGACTTTCCAGCTTTTTTGGGATATTGTGGGGGAGCGTACGCTTACGAAATGGCGGGTGGAAATGGATTATATGTCCAAGACTACAGCTCAAGTCCCCGGTTTCGCAGATGACTCGTATGTCGTCCATTATGGTGTCTACCAAACCAAGTAGACATGTCATGACCACTGTACACTACATTTTAACGGCCTTTTCATTTTTCCATTTCCTTTATTTCCAATATAACAGCATAGTTGGACTAAGGGGGAACTACAGCACCTCGTCCACGACACGACGCATATAGAGACAGCTTGTATTTGACCTGTCATTCAAAATTGATACCATTTTCTTCTTCTGTAAAACAATACTCAATCCTGTGTTCTTGTGATATTATGTACTTGTGACACTCTGTCTAATCTTATCCTTACAAAATAGTTTCCCTATTTGCCTTCAGACGTCCCATTGCGTGCCGCCCTTCTAGCTCTTCTACCGGGCCCGTTGCCTTGAGATCCTTCTACTTCACCACCAACCTGCTTATTCTCCTTCTTCGGCACAACAACATTCTCGCCCGTCTTCTGTGTCCCCGATACTCGTCCATTTCCGGCCTTTCCATTACCATTATTATTTCTTCCCACAGGAACAGAAGACGACCCGACCACCTTATCAGAAGTAGCTGCGCGGTTTTTAGCTCGAGGCGTTCCCCGTTTATTTTGTTCCGCTGACTTCTCGTTAGATCCAGGAGGGGTACCGTTACCGCCTACATGACGAGATGGGCCTGAGTTTGTCGATGACAGAACAACCTTACCGTCTTGGCCTGGTTTACGACTCCGTTGTGAAGGTGTCGATACCAACGAAGACGAGGACCCAGCTAGCATGTCTCCTTCGGCCGTTTTTGCTTTCGCTTTACTCTTTCCTTTCCCTCTGTTCCGCACCGAGCTCCCTGGGCCACCAGCCAACATAGCATTCTGTTCTGACATTAACTGACGAACCAACTTCATCGACTTCCGATCTTCCTCCTCACGAGCCCGTAGCCGTTCTTGTTCCTCTTCCCACCATTGCAAGAACTGTTCCTCTTCTATGATCTCTTGTAATGGACGGGAACGAACAGTTTCGATTTCCTTCTCTTCTTCTCTTTGTTGTATCTGCTCACTAAAGATATCGTCAAGTTTGGCCGCTGGACCGGTCGGCGGAGGAGGAATCTTCATCTTCAACTTGGGTAGGGGAGGAGATTCTTCTGGTATAAATGACCCTAAGTTAAAAGATCGGTTGGGAAGCGAATTATTGGGGGTCGTTGCCTTGGCTGTACCACCGGAAGGTCGTTGGATAGGACGAGATTGTGTAGATGCAGAAGGTCTTCGATCTAAAGAGGTAGATGGCGAACTGGACATTGGCACAGCTGACGTGAATGGAGACGATGAAAGCGCGGGTGCCTTCTTCGGACGATGTGTTGTAACACTCTGCCAACCAGATTCTTCCTCCATTGCTGTATCTGCCATATTCTCAAACATCAACGGAACCGACTTGTTGTCTGTTTGGAACTGCGCCCACGGTGCTGAAGGAGGAGGCCCCGAACTTTGACCAAGAACTGCTGCATCGTCAAGTGCCACACGCTCACGTTTAAACATCACCCGCTTACTCGACTTTTGCGTAGATAGCCCATCAACTTGCTTTTCCTTACTTTGCTTCTTAGAAGGGGCTGAAGACAGAGGATCAAGCTCCATATCAAATATCATTGAGTCATCTCCAGTAGACACTCTTGGGGCTTCCGTGGGCTCCGTCACCGTTGCCTTCTCTTTGCCTTTGTTACGAGGCTTGGCATACGGTGATATGGCAGCTGAGTGGCCATCCTGGGCAGTCTCCAGACGACGGCTATTAGCAGACTTTGCAATGCGCTGCTCCTCCTTCCACGCCATTTCCCGTGCTCT
Source organism: Huntiella moniliformis (assembly GCA_000712465.1). Taxonomy (NCBI): domain Eukaryota; kingdom Fungi; phylum Ascomycota; class Sordariomycetes; order Microascales; family Ceratocystidaceae; genus Huntiella; species Huntiella moniliformis. The sequence continues at coordinate 107,657 of JMSH01000003.1, read as the reverse complement.
GATACGACGCTCTTCTGTAACTTCTTCAAGGAGATGTTCATGTTGTGCGTAAAGAGCCTCTAACGTGCGCGAGCAACTATGGGGTTGCAGACGATACTGATGTTGTCGGACAGTGTTGTTGAGATCAGAAATGACGTCACTTTCCATTTCCTCAAGTAGGTGGTTCTCGAGGAAACCTTCCATGTTGAGCACAATATAATTGAAAGCTGCACGCTTAAACTTGTCGACATACGAAAAATGTACTTCCTTCAGAATGTCAGACACATTCCATATTGTGGCATAGTGGGCAAGTGCATGTTGGCAGCTTTCTACCAATCGATCAAGCATAAGTTCGTTGCTTAGCGTGAGGACATCAGCCACGAAAGAACCCCATGAGTCTAAGTCTGGAATGACGAGGTCATAGAAAACATCTGGCCCTGTGTCGGCATATATATGCTTCAACACTACGTCGAACCGGCTAGATGACATATGGCTCAAATCGACTGTCACCAGTTCCGACGGTCCCAACTTCTCTCTGCGTTCTTGAAGCCATGCACCTCTAGACTCACCTTGGAACAAAGCCTTGAAGAAAGGGCATCGCTGGCAAAGAATATGAGTATGTGCTGGAACTATCTTGTCAGAAAGCTGGAGTTGCACATCAGCATCAAGCCAAAAACTTTCATCTGCCATTGCCTGACTAAAATCTTTACTGAACGCTGGCTGCACTAGGCAGTGCACTCTAGCAGGAAACTCCAGGGCCATCATACCCAACGTCGAAGCAACCTTCATGAGATCAAGTCGAGCCTGCCGGAACTCTAGTGAAAGGTGCTGTGCATTGTGGATTACATCACCAAAAGGGAGGATCCATTCTTGGTACAAAAATGTGACCACAGAGAATAAAACAAACATGTCAACATCTTGGAGTTCAATCTTGATGGTCCCGTTGACATTCGAATAGTGGAAGATAGACTGGTGCTCGGGTAGTTCAGCGGTAGATTCACGAGAAATCAGCTTGCGAATTGTTGGCGAGCGAGCGGTAAGCATCCAACTATGCACTGGAATCAGGCATTCCGGATCTCGGGATGTCGATAAAAACGCATTATAGCTATGCTTTTTCAATGCATAGGCCTGGCTAGTCAAGTGCATGTTGACATCAGAAGAAAGATCTTGGCTGACGAGCATTTCACGACCAAGCACCCCAATCTGATTTTTCATCTTAGAAAAGTTGTCAAGCCAATGCCTAGAATCTACTGCCTGCTTTTTAACAGCCTTAAAGTTGACAAGTGGTGAAAGCTCAGCATAAGCTGACACAAGGTTGGATCGAGAAACATGAAGATCCGATGTGGCAATAGTTGGCTCATGACGAAGCACCGCGTATGCTCCAAATGCCGAACCTCGCACGGCTACTGCACCGGTGATTGACGGGACACGCTGAAACTTAAAAGGGTCCCGCTTTCTACTAGAGTTGCAACTCCCTCTGCGGTCGCTCTCTTTCGCTTGATCGCGGCGGATACGACGCCAGACGGCACCAGAACGGGTGCAGATGATAACGGAGTCTTCCTCGCCAATACCGACGGATACAGCTTCATCTTTACGAGAATGCCAGATCCGCTGTGGTGTGGTTACAGAAGATTTGATCTTTGAAGGCTTCGTAGTAGACCCTGCGGCGCCACTGATTTCCTCTTCGCGTAGAAGATTCATCAAGTACACTTCTCCACGATCTGACAATGCAGCTATTGTGTCTCCAGCACACGATATATAGTTTATAAGTGTGGTAGAACTAGCAGGCGCCCGTCGGCTACTAGAATTGCCAGACTGAAGTCCAAATCCAGATAAGACATCCAAAACTGGAAACCTAACAATATTGTAACCATAGTTGGTGAACACAATAATCATGCGATTTTGTAGCAAACACGCAGTAGCTCTATCGGTAGCACTAGCCATTTCAATAGGGCTATTGAAAGCAGATGCAGCAACCTTGCGAGGCAGTGGTTGGACTTGCAAGGACCGAGAATCGGCATCCATCAAAGCTAATTGCCCGACATTTTTGCCCCAAGTGTAAAGCGAGCTTGCAGTGAACGCAACAGAGTGAATCGCCGATGCAGCTACGCCCTTTATATCTTCTCTCTTGAGAGCGTTGAATACTTGACGTGGTACCAGACTCATTGGCTCTTCGTCTGGTTTTGCCGGCTGAGGGAGAGCATATCCAAGTTGGCTGTATGTATTAGATCCCCACGTCCAAACATGACCGTTGTTTGTCACGGCCATTGAGTGGTTTAGTCCCAAAGCAACATTTACCACTGTTCTCCGTTCTAGGCCATTCTCCACTGGCACAAATCGAAACTGGTCGTTTTCATGGCCTAGACCCAGGCGCCCACCACGGCCAACACCACAAATATACAAGTTTCCAAAAGGGTCATCAGTGATCACTGCACTGTGTAACTTAGAGAGGACCATGTCCTTGATAGACACCCCCTTGGAAAGCACAGCCTGTGAGATATCTTCCAGTTCGCCAGGGACACACTCCATATGCCCGAGTCGCGCAGAACAAAACCACTGATAACACTCCTTTGGCCGTTTGATATTGACGCGTTCTGGAAATTGGCGGTCATCGCTATCGCCAACACCGAGGGAATGGTTCTTATTGCTGCCGAACATGTATAACTCATCACCGGCAGCTCCGATAGAGGGGTACTCGTCGTCAAAATCTGATTCTGTATCGGATATATTTTCGACATCTTCGCCGGTGTTCTCGATATTGGCGTCGTCGGCGGTGGCATTTGCGTCTTGTGTAGCATGCCGTGGGGCAATCGCCCGTTCTGTTACTGTTGCCCGGTACAAATCGAAGGGACTTAAACCTTCTAAGTCCTTCGTCTTGATAAGCTGGCCAACTTTATAAGTTCCCCGGAGATCGTCACGGAGATTATTGTACTCTTTTTCCAATAGGAGGCGGGCAATAGCAATATTCCCGCTGTATAGTGCTCTATGGAGCGCATTCCATCCATTCTCAAGATCCTGCGCATAGATATCAATAGATGGGTGATCTATCAACGCTTCGACATAGCGGATGGCGTTGGCGTCTTCTAACACAGCAGCCCTGTGAAGCAACGTGAGACCCGCATGGTCTCTAGCATTAAGCTGCGTCTTGGTGATAGAGGCAGACTTCCCCTGTGACTTCTTTGAGCGTGGCGTCTTTGCTGGGGAAACTGAAATACTAAGCAAACTGTAATCAGGTGACTCGCCAAATCCTCCAGAGATGGATGTTCCCGATGTTGGCGAATCCGATGCCAATACCCGGCAGAAGCTATTTGCATCTCTTTCCCAGAAGAACTTCCATAGCTGGGCAGCCATTTTGACACGATTCTAATTCGCAGGATTATCTCAAGTTTTGGTCTTGATTACTAGAAGTCAAGGCGGGGGCTGTAGTGTACCAACAGACACCGTCTGTTGATGGTGATTTCACAACGGTCAAACAAAAACAATCAAGCTAGAAGTAAGTTGGAAAGGTAAACTGTGATACACAAGAGTTAGCAATACAATCGTATTAACTACTTAAATAAGAACTATTACCTTCTATCGGGTGTTCAAAATAATATCGTGTGTAAGTAGAACTGCTCGGTCTTAAGAATCGGCTCTATGACGTTACGATCGTGTTGGGATTCGACATCAAAAGTAGAGCTATTGGATCAGGAAGAAAATCAAGAAGCAAACAAAGAAAAGGTGTGTACACAGTGATAATTTCCGTAGCAATCAATATACATTGTGAAGTAATTTCTTGTAAATTCTGACATATATGTCCGGGTCAACACCAGATGAGATGAATCATTATGTCTGTCATCAATCCGAGGACTACGGTACATACCAATTGGGATCGAATATTTCCCGAAACGGCAAAGTGGCGTTCCCCCTCCCCAGCTTGCTCCGGCGACTTGTGGTGTATAAGCCAATCAGAAGCCATAAATCCGTCGTCAGGAACAAGTTAGGGCTCTGATGGGCCAACATTCACTAAACGCCACATATTACTAAGCGGGGTGTTGTGAGTAGTGGTTGTGGCTGGAGATGATTTCCTAAACAGGATATAGTAGCTATCTAGGTATACCGGCACATGTGTGCATCCTATTCGAGGAAAAGCCGGGAAATTTATTCAGATTTAAGTTGGGGCGAATAAAGGTTCATTAGGGTTGTAGTAGAGGAATCAAGGGACAAAAAGTAGTGATGTGCATCGTTCTAGATCTTCACATGTGATAAACTAGTTGTAAAGATTTATGACTTGAGCCTCATTTATACATTTCATCATATTAGACCAAACAAACTTGGAAAACCGTCAAGTCCTCCATTACCTCACAGTTTCACGTGTCGGAGATGGTCCCCGGAAGCTAATTCCAAAGATGCGACATCGCCGGTCCAGAGGGCCCCGGTCACAAATACTGTACGCCTATTGGCCAATGGCACCCCACCCAAGACCTGCTATCAAAGGTCTTTGCTAACATGAATAGCAATCGCCCCCACAGCTTTCCCAGCTTCCGCCATAATGGTATCAAGTCGTATGTATGATTATAGATAATGAACTCCGGTTCGGAAGCCATTGGTGCAACTCCCAGCCAACTGCTTTCCACTTCATGTCCGTGTTTTGAACTTGAAATGTACCAGGGCTTCATCTCAGATGACTGTCATCGGACCGTTTGATGAGTTCTCTTAGCAAATGTTTTACCCGTTTGGGCAGTTAATGAGACTTTGCGGTTTTTCGCAATGGGCTGATTTCATGGCTGTCGGTATTGGAGTATTCTGTGAAGAAAACTGGCGTCATGACGTAAACCATGGCTATAGTAGGCTACACTAAAGGTTCTGTAGTGAGAAACGTCGCCTAGTTTTCCAGCTATCCATGTGTCCCGGTCGGCGTCGCGGAAGTGTGTCTCGAATATGGTGCCAGGGTTACCAGGGGTCGGAGGCCAACGCAAACCGGCAGAAGGCGGAAGAGGAAATTCAAGCCAACCCAAAATCGACTAAACATACTGTCACTGAATTTTTGGAGCCGAATTATTTTCAATTTCTTTTTTCGATAGCTGTATCTTCTTGTTTGCTTGGTTGTATTCTTGTGGCCGGACTACACTTTTGGATATTTCTTCGTTGTTGTTGGGTTTCTTGTGCCTTTCTCTTTCTTTCTTGATACACTCGTCGTATTCTTGTCTACGATATCATTAGTTGCCCATCATGTCTAACGCCGACAAGCCTCTTCCCTTCGTCTACCAGTTCGGAGCTGGTAAGTAATAGTCATAGACAATGCGCCCACCGCCAGATCCAAAGCAAAGCCTCTCGAAATCCCATGATATACCATATATCTCTCACCGACAGAGTAATGCCTCAACATTCAAGCAACTTTACTAGTCATCTATCATCGGCAGTTGACAAGCTCGACTTATTACAGTCATATCGACATTGACACGACCGGAATTATGGGCACTGCTATGGACTGGCTGGACATCTCTTTACACATTAGCTAACCATTGGATACTTCTAGGTGCCATTGCTGGCGTTTCCGAGGTTTGTCAAACCTTCGCGACTCGAAAAAGTAATTCTGTAGAATATTAGTGCTAACCGTAGATTTATCACGTGCTTAGATTCTGGTGATGTAAGTGACGATCAATTGTGGCGCATATCCCGGCATCTAAAGAACTTCAAGCTAACATATCGACTTTCTAGGTACCCTCTTGATGTTATCAAGACTCGTATGTAAGTCAATACTCTATTGGCATCGGTTCCGTCGTACCGACCGACCACCGCGCAACAAGACTCAACATCTAACGATTATACGAATCCAGCCAGCTCCAGACCGCTTCCGCCGTCGGTGACGAAGCCTACAATGGTATGCTCGACTGCGCCAAGAAGATCATCAAGAACGAGGGGTAAGAATCCATCTAGACTCGACTACCGCTTTCAGCATACTGACGTAGTATACAGTGCGTCCCGTCTTTACCGTGGTATCACCGCTCCCATCCTGATGGAGGCTCCCAAGCGTGCTACCAAGTTCGCTGCCAACGACGAGTGGGGTAAGATCTACCGCAACCTTTTCGGCATGTCCACCATGAACCAGCCTCTTTCAATTCTCACCGGTGCCACCGCTGGTGCCACTGAGTCTTTCGTTGTCGTCCCCTTCGAGCTGGTCAAGATTCGTCTCCAGGACAAGGCCTCTGCTAGCAAGTACAACGGTATGCTCGATGTGATCAAGAAGACCGTCAAGAACGAGGGTATCCTCGCCATGTACAACGGTCTGGAGAGTACCTTGTGGCGTCACATTGTCTGGAACGCTGGTTACTTTGGATGCATTTTCCAGGTTCGCCAGATGCTTCCCAAGGCTGAGACCAAGAGTGGTCAGATCTCCAACGACATGATCTCCGGTGCTGTCGGTGGTACCGTCGGTACTATCCTGAACACCCCCATGGACGTGGTCAAGTCCCGTATCCAGAACACCGTCAAGGTTCCCGGTGTCGCCCCCAAGTACAACTGGGCCTGGCCCGCCGTCTTCACCGTTGCCCGCGAGGAGGGTTTCGGTGCTCTGTACAAGGGATTCCTGCCCAAGGTTCTCCGTCTTGGTCCCGGTGGTGGTATTCTCCTGGTCGTCTTCACTGGCGTCATGGACTTCTTCCGTACCGTCCACTACGGCCCTGGAGCCAAATAAGTTTGAGGCGCATATTGGCGTTGTGCAACGAGTGTTTAGAGCCAAAACCGATTTGGGAAAAGGGTTGGTATTGGGATTCCCAGGCGTTTATTCTTGTTTCTGTGAAGTTTTTGTCTTTTGCAAATCAAGCATTTTATCCGTTAACAGACTTGTTTTTGATTTTCTGATTCATGTTTATACACCGATTTTTTGAATGTTTGTGTTGGTGAATATAAATGCTTTTGAGGTATGTATATGTGTATATATGGATGTAAATGCGTACAACCAAGGTATCTAATCATCAAACGTAATTTTCTTCGCAGCCGGAGCCCCCGCCCCAATAACAATCTTCTGTTTCTGCTCCTTGGCCTTTCGTCTAGCCTCCCATGAGGGATGCAAAGCACTCCCATCCATAGCATTAGAAACCTTTTTAACCTTCTCCTCCTTCTTAGCAGCCTCCGCAGTAGGATCCATCCCCTTCTTCCACGGCTTACTAGCATCCCAAACTGCACCCCGTTTAGCATCCCACTCCGCGCCCTTCTTCGACTTGGCCGCTTGTTGTTTAGCATGGTGCTTAGCCTTCTCACCGTATTTCTTCTCCCAGATAGCCTGGCGTTGTTTCTGGCCTAGTCGGTTCTTCCGAACAGGGGCAAGTTCGAGATCGGATGCTTCAGATTCAGACCCGGATACATACCCGCCCATAAGGGACGGGAGGAACGTCGAGTCGCCTTGTTTTCCGGCAGATTTGGTTTTTAACTTGGCTTTGGAGGTGAGGGTTTCGTCGTCGGAGGTGTCTTCTTCTTCCTCGGATTCTTCATCTTCGGAGAGAGAGACGGAGACGTCGCGGATGCGGATGGTCTTGGGGGTGGCTTTGGAACGGTGGGGGGCGGGGATGTCGTCGGAGGTGTCTTCGTCGGAGGAGTTGCCGAGCATGTTTGTCATTTTCTCAATGGCGTCTTCGGCATCGTCTGAGTTGAAGGGCTCGTCGTCTTGTTCGGTGGCGGATGATTTGGTGGGTTTTGACTTTTTGGTGCTGGCGAGTTCGTCGTCTGATTCAGCGTCTGATTCCGTGTCGGCATCGTCATCACTGAAGCCTTCAAAGTCGTCATCATCCAAGTTACCAACCGGCTCTTCTTCATCCTCATCATCACCACTGATATCATCCATGTTAATACCCTCAAGCAATGTCCTCCGTAACTCCTCTCGTTTCTCAGCCGCCGTCAACTTTCTCCCCTCACTCGCCACCTTTGCCACCTCCACAACAGGCTTCTCAACAGGTTTCTTCTCCTCTTTCCCCCCATCTTCCTGATCAAAATCGGCCTTCCGTTTCCGAGAACGTTTCTTCTCGGGCAGTTGGACGTCGAGAACCATGCAGGTCTCTTCGATGACATTGTCGATTACCTGACGGACATTGGGCCGACTAAACAGACTACTAGTGACGGTGTGAAGAGCCGCTTTTTGTTCCTCGGTGATATCTGGTCTTGGGATACCACGACGGACGTATTCTGGGAGTTCGGGGTGCTGAGAAATGGTGGGGATGCGGTTAAGCACCGAGTATAAATGGGCGATGGCGGTTTGTTCAAGATCGAGAGACTATCCAGGACAGTAATTATTAGTAGTTGATTAACACGATTCCAGAAGCATTCTGCATCGTACCTTCAAAACATTAACTTCCAAATCCAGTTTCTGCTTCTTATCCGCGGTGACGCCAGGCTCACGAAGTCTCTTAGCTAGTCGTTGTCTTTCAAAACCCTTGGCAGTCTTGATAGCCTTGAAGAGCTCATGGCGGGACTTCACCAGGGACTTTTCAATAGTCAGGACTTCTCTCTTTCTTTTGACCATCTTGAAGATGTGTGTAGTTGGGTTTTGTGTTGATGGATTGACGTTGCTTGGTCTGCTTTGTTCGCTGGATTTGCGTGTCGCCTAATAAACTTTTTTTTGGCTTGTGGAAAACTTGAATGACCCTTGTTACAGTGTATATATCGAATGCGCCGCACCGTGTGCATTGAGTATTTTAGCGATGTTTTGTACAGTGTGTTTATTTTGACTAGACTGTCTGAACCAGATTGTGCAAAGTGACGTTCATCATGATGAAATATGGGCACAGTAGAACATGATATAGTGAGATGTAGTCATGTCAGGTTAGATGCTGTTTGCTCGATTAGCAAAGGCTATCTAGGAGTGTTTTGTCAAAGTCAACCGATTGGTTAGGATGTACCTGCTCTTGTAACACTAATCCTACGCGATATAACACCCTGATTTCAACTACTTATAAAGGAGATTGTTTTTAGAGTATGTATATACTAGAGTACTCACGTCTCAAGGCCATCCGTTGGAGGTATCACTATACCAAACAAAAAGGACTTGAAGCACTGAGCTTGGCGTTATGATGTGTTCTCTGAGATATAAAAGCCAGTAATACCCCCTTTTGTTATGTTACCAGCTCACAGTCTAACCAACCACAGCATTCGACATCCACCTCAATGTCCTCTCTAAACGACATCATTTCCGCCGCCGGTCTCACCTCCTTTATCACCGGCGGTGGCTCCGGAGTCGGTCGGATGATAACAACCTCCACCTGCATCTACTCATGTGGAGAAAGAACCAGACGACCTGGACCTATTAGTTTGTAACTCCAGGGTTCCCTCACCGTTTATCCAGTCACCTATTACTGAGATACCATGAAGGAATAGGACTGCCAAGGAGACCAACCCATTTCCAAGACCGGCATCCCTATCAGCCGAGTCAGGAACAAGCTAGACATAAAAGGCACACTTCTACATCTCGCCTCTGGCGCCGGCAGTTTCTATACAAGAACAACAAAGATCCGCGACAGTAGCCAACTCTTCAAGGATTCCTCCACCCTTTAATAAGATATATCAGCCAGTTTCCTCGATGGACGAACAGGGAGTCCCGCCGTCTTATACGCAGCGTCAATCATTTCCATCTGTGCAATACTATCCTCGGGGGATATCCAATGTGTAGTGTCTCGCCCACGTACCCGATTAACAAACTGTTCTAGTTGGTGACGATAAGACGACCAGTAGTTCTCACTTGGGCGCCCAGATTCCCCGGCTTCCTCCCAGGTATAACTAGATAGATTCTGTGTTTCGACCCAGCTTTTGATGACTCGTCCTTCAGCATCTTTCACTTCCCAGGTGTCGGTGACTGTGATGTAGTGATAAATGACTGACAGAACGTACATGTAGAGATATACCTTACGTGTTCTAGTTTTAACCCATCCGTCTTGTAGTGTATAGTCTTCTACTACAACCGGTCGATGCTCAACAAAGACCTGTGGAGCTCGAAAAAAGAATTTGTTCCCCTTCAAATCAGCCGATGTCACTCCAATTCCACCATTTTGCAACTTCCACTCGGCTCTGAACCATCGATCCGTATACTTTTCAACGTCGTTCATAACGTCAACATCACAGCGTATACACTCAGCCTCTCCCGCAATCTGACGTAAAGCGCTAATTGCATAAGTCCCAAAATCCATGATAGTGCCGCCCGCCAAGTCGAATTTAAAACGGTGGTCATCATCTGAAAACCAGATACCAGGACAGGATATCTGAACCTCCACTCTTTCAATGGTTTCCCTATCAATCTGCTTCATGAACAGCGACCAACTCGGTTGAAACCGGTAGTGGAATGCCTCCAGCAACACCGGGGCATCTGGTCCTTTCAGTACAGGATTATTAAAAAGCGTACGGGCATCTTCGGCGTTGGCAACAGAGGGCTTCTCAAGTAGTACATGCTTACCCGCTTGCAGAGCTTTCAACGCCCATTCACCATGGAGATGATTCGGCAACGGGATATAAACACAGTCCACATTAGGATCATCAATAACATCCTGATAAGTCTGCTTAACATTCGGAATATCATGAAGCTTAGCAAAAGCCTCTGCTCGAGCTGGATCTCGTGCCGCGACACAATAGATAGTAACCTCTTTATGGGTCTTTGCAGGCCGGATGATTCCGCCGGGGCTGTGCTGCGTTAGCGAAAGTTCCGGACCGTATGCATAATGATGTCACTGAGCTTACGCTATCTTGGCGGCACCTAGGATACCGAATCGTAGAGCATTAGGCTCTTTCTCGACCGTGATAGGTGGGGATATGAACGCCCGGTAATTTCTTTGTAGTAGACTGAACATGGTGGTTTTATAAGCTGAATACAAGACTAGAATCAGTTACGGCGGGACAAATAGAAGCTCTGATGAACCAATTTTCAGCAGATGCTACTTTATGTACATACATAGTGGGATTGTGCATACATGCATATGTGGGCACAATGAGACATCCGAATATAACCCGAATCATGTGATTGAAGAACAGGCAGTTTACCGTTAAAATCCAGAAAGGCACTCACACAACAAGATCCTATTTTCTAGTAGCACAAATGGTTCTCTTTTAAAACAACCTATCTTTTACTCCCTTCTCAATCCAAGTCAATCGTCTCCATAGAATTTGAAATGAACTCTGAATCCTCATCACTTGCCTCACCAAGCTGACTGCTTCCTGCCTCACTAATATCATGTGGTGGGGTATCAACACCAGGAACATGCGTAACAAAAGCCCGTCTTCTCAGCATGCAACTCTCAATAGCCATGCCCGGGCCAAACGCACAACCAATGACATACTCTTTCGGCTTGCCACCAATTGCAATAGCATCCATATCCTTGTGTGTCATTCTGTCCATGACACTGAATATTGTGGCGGAGCTGGAGTTTCCGTGCTTGGTGTAAACATCATAACTAGCTCGCATCATTTCTGGCTTTAAATCGATGGCTCTCTCTACGCCCGTCAAAATCGATGAGCCTCCGGGGTGCAGCGCCCAATCAAAATCTTGCGGCTCCTTTACACCACTGGGGAGATTCTCCATGCTAGCAATCAAGTTCTTGAATGTTTCTGGCATAATTCCCGCAGCTTCCTTGGGCACACTTGGTTTTAATACAACCTTCCAGCCTATCGATGAGAGTATGTTAGTTAAGTCTCGTCAAAACTAATTTGTTAGGCATTCACTTACCCATAGGATCAGCGTCAAATCCCAATACATCTTCAGTGTTTGGGATGACTTGATATTGCCAGCCCAGGAGATCATAAACGGCTGGTCTAGTAGTCTCAGTGTGACCAATATTGTTACTCAATAAAAGAGCAGACCCACAATCCGAGAACAGCACCGGGGCAATACGGAGCTGTTGTGTTTCATGGACACTTTCAAGCTCACTTCTGGCAAGAGTAGTACTGACTTCTAACGCTACACACAAAACTCTAGCCGGCTTATTCCGCGCAGTTCTCCCAAGGGCCAAGTTAGCACCAGTTCTCAAAGTAGCAAGGCCTCCACTGCAGCCTACACCGTGAAGCAAGACTCTTTCAACAGGGTGGGTAATCCCGAGCTCCTTGGCAAGAAAATGATCGAAGCCCGGGTTCGCACTATCAGTACAGGTGGTGGCAACGATATGGGTCAACTCATGAGCTTGAACGCCAGCCCTTTCCAATGCCTTTTTCGACGCCCCGACGGCCATGGGCAATCCGAATTCCATGAAGGCCTGGTGAAGCTCAGCAATGGTAGGGGGCCTGTCCATGTTCACCAATGGATGATCCGGAGTTCCTATGGATGATCTGGTGTCAATGCCGGTGTAGTTGTTCAACGCCAACAGTCTCTTCATGCTGTTTAAACGTTAGTGTTGGCTCGGTATCAGTTATCCGGTCTTGATGCTTTACTTACGTTGGAGTCTCCGGATAAAAACGCTTGGCTAGGTCTGCCAAAGCACTGGGTGGTAAATCATGGGGTGGATACTGTGATCCAATCCCCAAAATCGAGAGATTGACATCTCCAAATGTGTCTATCATGATGAACGGTGTTTCGATGGGTGTGCTATCCAAAACTTTGATGGCAAAGACGATGGTCTGGACAGGTATTTTAAATCTCAGTCCACAAGTTAGAATGGTAAGGCTACCACAATTGTAAAAAGCTAATCTACAAATTTGAATTTATATTTTGTGTGATTTCCAATGTTGGTAAGTACGAATTTTATAATGCGTTAGAATTGGCATTGGCTTTCGTTTTATCTTTCGAGCCCCGTTGAAACAAGCTAGACCGCTTGATGAAATGACTTTGGTAGTTACTCACGGGCCAAGTTAGGAGGTCCTGTCTGTGGGAGTGCGCCAGACTTCCTTGCATAGTATGTATGTATGTTGATACATATGCTAGAGCCAGATTCTTCACCAGTTCTTACATCGCAGTTGCTAATGATGTATGTATGTAGTACACGTGTACGTATGTGACTAGATATTCACACAATGTGTCAAGAGGATGAAGGACATTACCAATACATCACACCGACAATATTTGCTTATGGTAACTACAACACAATGAGGTTATGTACACATATGTGAGCGGGCTTTTTATATATAAAACAGGTGGCCACAATTGTCTTTTGAGTTCTTTGGCTATTGATGTTTCTCCCGTCAGACAAAAATACACTAATATGGAAAGTACATCAATATTTAACAGCCGCGAAAAGAAATTGCAATTTCTCATATATACCACGACGATTAAGATGATTGACAACTACGCAAATGTAGGATGCAATCCTACAATGTTACAGCGCCTCACAAAGGGAGGTCAAGAACATCGACTCCATCCATCTCCATACAAATAGACAGTCCTAATCCACTCAAAATTCCAGATTACGACCATCTCCCAACTTGCATCCTAAACCGACTTTTTCACCACCTTATCCAAGCCCCTGGAACAGGAATCCAAGCTAACAAAAAAAACAGGAACATCAAGCGCAACAATAACAAGACAATATTTCCACAAGCCCCAAAAACTCCTTCCTTATCGATGTCACATGTCGAACCTGCACATTTTCCAAAAAAGAAGGCGAAGCACAGCCCTTCCACCGGATCCCGCTAGTCCCGGGGTTTTTTCACTTTAATTCGAGACAGCCAACGTTACCTAAACACTATGCGTTCCCATGAATACGGAGGTTTCACCCATATTATCGGGTTTGGTCATCCCCGGCTCCGTCTTGGTAGCGGCCATGTTGTTGTTCCGACCCGATGCAAGGGCCTGGTGGACTTTTCATTCTGTATGGTTGGAAATTGGTTTGTTCTGTTGGCTTTGACGACCAATTGGAGAATTTTCCGGCATTTAACTGGTAGTTGGGTTTAGACACGTCCATCCATGTGAAGATGGATCGAATGATATTCCGCGGCACAAGCTACGAGGGGGTCCGGGGAACCGTATGTTGAAACACCATATCAAGACCCATTCATCAACAAGGTCCAAACTCCTTTTCGCCCTATACGAATGTCCGAAAGCCAAGAACAAGAACACCGGTGCCAAGCTACCGGATTCCAATATATCTGTACATACAAAAACCCGTCACAATTCTCCATGTACCGAGGTAAACTATACCTCCCAAGAAGGCTCAAGCCTCCTCGTCAGTCCTGCAGCTTCTAGGGGGCTGGCGCATTCCTATTCAGTCGGGTCTATTTCCCGGCGTCTATATGGGCACATTCCCGCATGTATAAGCCCCCCTCCTTCGCGGCTTGCTGTATATACGTACTATTCAGAACAAGGCGCCCCCTTCGCGGCTATTTTTTTGTGTCCGGTGTCCGCTACGTAGACGGTGATTAGCCGGCTGTCACCACCAATACAAGGTCGCGTGGCCCAATGGCAAGGCGTTTGACTACGAATCAAAAGATTGTGGGTTCGAATCCCATCGTGATCAATCCTTTTTATATGTCCTTGGCATTGATTGTCTAGATGTCTGATTGGGTTAGTTTTGTATTTTGGTGCGCCTCTTTTTTGTTATCTGGAAATACGATGCGGACTTGGGCTGTGCCTTTTTTAGTGTGATGCAGGGGTTTGGTTGATATCTGGTTCCATGGCTGCATGTATTTTGTTATGGTTTCATTGATGGAGGTCATGGCTTCGTTGTCGGTGTATAGACGTCAAGGTGAAATGGGCCAATCAATTACTACCAGTTACTTTGCATATAGGCTATTCGTATCTTCATGGCAAAGAATTCACAGGCATACCTATTGAACACGAGTTATATGCCTTAGTCTTCGCCTAAAGTAAGCTTAACTAATTCGTACAACATGATATAATGTTTTCAACAAACACCTACCTTATCGATTGTCTAATAGCATCTGTAGGATCAAATGGGTTGTTAAACATATGTACACACAAAACATAAACACCCGATACAGTAATTCCCAAAAACCCATCCACCTTATTTCCAAAGCACCGTCAACTCTCCACAAAATGCTCCCCCACCAAATCCCATTCCTCCTGCACATAATAATCGAGACACTAGCCGGTCTCTCCTTCACCCTATCTCCCCTCCACCAACTCCCCTCCGCCTCACCCACCGCCCAACTCATCTTACAATCCTACGGCGGCACCCTCCTTTCCACAGTTTCCATAGCCTTAGCTTTCGTGGTACGATCCGGGCCTTTAGATGGGACGGGTCGTTGGGTTGCCGGGTCGTTTGCCTTTGCTCATTTGTGGCCTTGTCGGAGGGCCGTGGGGAGGTTGTCTATGGGGGAGAGTGGGACTGGTGGGGTTTTAGGAGGGCCGATTGTTCATTTGGTGGTTCATGTGGGGATGGTGATGTGGTTTGGATATGTGGCTGTTTTTGAGTGAGGATTTAGATTGTGCTGGAAATATAAATGTTTTGTTCTATTTAGACGCTCATGGTCATACTTGTGCTATACATCATTAGATAGTATGAAATCAATACCTTATCATATCCCTCTCCAAGGAAAAAGACCCCTCAACTCCGGAAAAGCTTAAGTCCCTCCTCCTCAGCATTCTCCATATCATCATCCTCACTAACCTCCTCCTCCTCCAAAACCACCTTTTGCCCCAACAAAGTTGCAAACAACCGATCCACCGCATCCTCCTCCCACCCCCTTCTATCCTCCGGCGCCATAAAACTCTGCAACTTCTCATGAACCGTAAACTTCAACTTTCGCCCTCTACTCGCCTTCCGATCCACCACCTTCCGCGTCTTAGCCTCCTTCATCGCCGCCCACCGCACCGTTGCCACCGCCGTGCCTGCCGTCTGTTCCGTCTCCATTGTTCTCTGATCAACGAGTTCCTTGAGCAGTAATTGGTAGAAATCCGCGTCGTCGTACACGTTGATATCCTCTGCTACCTTGCGTGCCGTGTGCGCTGGAGCACATGATCTGGGGATTTGTGTCCGTTGAATTAACCGGGTAGGATCGGTCAATTGGTCGTCAAGGAGGTTGCAAATGGAGGTTGTGGTGCGGTTGAGACGGTCCCGGGTAGTCGCAGCTGAAGGGCCAACACGCTTAGACCATTTATCGAGAGTTATCCGACGGTGCTTAGTAGCTTCGATTTCATCCTGAGCCAAATACCCCCAAATAGTCTCAGTAGCAGTATCCATATCCACAGTACGCTTCCGCTTCGGTGACTCCGAGTCCTTCAACGTCGCATTTGAAAGGTCTGTACGAAGAGAATCAAGGGTATTCCAAAGCTCCAGAGCCGCCTCCTCAGCGGCATCTTGGTCGGCATCGGAAACTGGGGGTTCGGCGGGGGCGATTGGGAGGGTGTTGACTGAGACAAGGGCCTTTTGGAGACGGATACGGAAGTTGAGAAGGCCGTCGAATAGTTTCCGTTGGTCGCGAACGGCTTGGCCCTTGATGACTTCTTGCTTAGCGGCTTCAGAGAGAGTGGAGAGGTGGGAAGCGGAGTTGAAGTTGCGGTTTGTAGTTTCGTCAGCTTCAGCGTCGTCAGCAGATTCGGATTCCTCGTCCTCTTCCTCCTCATCATCGTCATCCGAGCCCTCCAGATCCTCAAGAGCAGCACGTGTATCCTCATCAAGCTCACTCTCATCGCCCGACTCCTCGTCATCTTCCTCATCATCGTCACCCTCCTCGGACTCTTCTGACCGCTCATCATCAACAGTGACTTGAACAGATTCCTCCTCTTCATCTGACATGAAATCAGCTGCCTTGGGTCTATTCTTTCGTGAAACGGGAGTCTTAGGCTTCGTGCTTCCTCTAAAAGTGAACTTCTCCGTGAACTCAGCGTCCGAGTCAACAAAAGCATCGTCGCTATCAATGACCTCATCTTCAGTGATCCGGACAGCATCCTTTTCGACATCCGCAGTCTCAGGGTCATCGAACTCTTCGTCATCCTCTTCGTCGCTATCGTCTTCGTCTTCGTCGTCAGATGGCACCCCGTCACTCTCATCGTCAAGTGCCGCGCGAGAAACACGAGTTCCACTATATTTCGGACCGAGGGTCAAACCTTCGCTCTTGCGCAGTTTGCTCTTCCTACAGGATACCAAAAAAAACACATAGTTAGTTAAAACGCCCAAGTCAGAAGCTCACACCTCCAAGACTCATACATACCCAACAGCAGCATAATGTTCCGTACCAGCATTCTCGTCCGCGCTCTCATCCTCATTCTCCTCGTTCTCAGAAACATGGTCCTTTTCAGGGTCGAAATCCACTATTCCCCAACATCACAACCCGTTAGCATTCACCAATCTCACAATTTCCACTTTCCACTGTCGTCTTACCAGGCTTCGGTCCCTCATGCATTTGCGCCAACTGGCGAGCGCGACCCTTAAGCTTGATACCCATCGTGAAGAGTATATTATGGTTGTCAATTGTTATGACGTCGTCTATTCAACGAGCTTCAAACGTCCAATTTCAACTACCTCTGTCGCAAAATTTCCCTATACAACACTACAATTAGACTCGTTGATCTTTTTTTTGTGGGGCACATAAAGCCGATAAGCTGATAATGGAATTTATCAACCCTTTTAACCCTAGCATGTTTAACATGCCGTTACACAATTGACTTGAGATGGGTTCCTGAATCAAGTCTCTGTTAGGAATTAATTTACGTCAAGGAATTTCTAGAAAACAGTTTATTAAACTTAAAAATGTCAAAACCAAAGAACTGGCCAACAGGACTAACTTACATTTCCAACCCCCTACATTCAGCCCAGCTGAGTAAACCCCAACTCAAGTCTCTTACAACCCCATCAGCCGATCTCTTCAAAGTGCCATTTGAAATCTGCAAGCTCCCATCGACACAAGCCAAAATCGTCCCCATAAGCCTCCCCTCGCACCCAGCCCACGGCCAAAGCGGCCTCTTTGCCACCAAAGCAATCAAGCCAGGCGCTCCCATCCTATTATATCTCGGCCAAGTCCACCCTCCCTCGGCCACCAATGAATCATCCGACTACGACCTCTGGCTTGATCACGAGGCCGGAATAGCAGTCGATGCGGCAACAGTAGGGAACGAAGCGCGCTTCATCAACGATTACCGAGGTGTCAGGGACCGGCCTAATGCCGAGTTTCGAGAAGTGTGGAGTACTAAGCACCAAGAGAGATGTATGGCGGTCTTTGCCTTGGAGGATACTAAGAAGGGGAAAGGCGGAGTCGGTAAAGGGGAGGAAATTCTTGTTAGCTATGGGAAGGGGTTTTGGCAAAAGAGATTGACTGTTGATGAGTGAGCTGTGTCGGCGGCTGTCATGTAATACAAAGGCCTTGTGCAACAATGATGATTTTTTTTCAATAGTGTGGTGGTGTAGGTAGACACGACATTGGTTCATGTATGTCATCTTGTGGCGGCGTTTTGACGGGATAACACCGAGTATAATTGGTTAGAAATAGACATATTCGGCCGAAACCCATAGATACAACAGACTTAATCCAAGTCCAAAGAACCAACCCAGCCCACCGGACCTAAAACCTCCAAAACCCCAAACTAAAGGATCCAAAGTATCGATTCCCGTGCTATGATGTCATAAACCAAACCAATCGGGCCGCCCAAAACCACCAACCAAAATTAAAACCGCGGCTGGTTTTTTTTCCCCATTTCTCCAAGGGACGGAAATGACATCATTGGTCGCTGGAAAAAGGGCACTTCCTTTTGACCTTCATAGGTCGGTTAAAACGCCACCAACAAGCGGCTGGCTGCATAACATATCCACAATGCGACGTAAATTTAATTCATTCAACCCCAACCCGCAACGTGCAAGGTTATGCTAGGGGGTCTATTTTGTCCTCCCTCACAGGAAAGGACAAGCTCCGAGCCGAGAGGTAACATGTATAATATGCATGTGAACTAGGTCACGTGAATCAGACTATACCATACCAACCCTATTTGCCTCTTTCAAACCCTAACATACAAACACCCCCAAACGAAACAAATATACGAGATCAAACATCGCACGGCTGTGAAAAAAAGGCCCCAAGTCCTCTGTAACAACAAGAACGTCTAAGCTTTCCAATCAACGTCACAGTAAAAAGACTCTCAACTCAAGAAGGGGGTCCTTGTGTAATTCCACAACAATTCTTTTTCTCCGCTACAAATGTTGCGAAATATGTCTATAAACGGAAGTGTGGTGGGATCACGGGAGATGATGAAGTGGGCTTGTGTGGGCTTATGTGGGCTTGGATAACACCATGTCGTGGTTCTTACTGATGAGTTCATCAAGTGGGCTGGGCTTTGTCTAATTTCCATTAATGTTTCATAGACTCCCTTGAATGTAATCGTCGTTGAACACGTGCTATTGCAGACTTGTATCACGAATTGTCAGTGTTAAGTTGAATCACAAAAAGCATAAACACGTTAAAAGTTACCAATAGTATGAAGGGACAAGAATAAACATTTGAATGTATTTCAATAGTGGACATAACCACTAATTCCCTAATTATGAACCTGAAAACCAGTCAGATAGAACTTAGTCAATCCAGATTGACCGTCATTTCCGGTTTCCAGAAACCTAGCCATCTGCCGTCGATGTTCCAACAAAAAAAACCATCGCCGTTGATATTCCGAAATGCCGAAAGAAAAAGAAAAAAACAAGAAAATAAGTACCAATAAGTTACACCGTAAAACTCCCGGATTGCCCCGCTGAAAACTCCGCTTTAAAAAAAAGAAATGTAAAAGAAAAAAGAAGAAAACAAATCGCGAACCAGTAGATGTAGGTATCATCCCATGATACTCCCCAACCTTTTGTTTTTTTCGCAATCCCGACCCGTTGGAAAAAAAGACACCCAATATAAGAAACGCCATCCAGAACCGAATGAAAAATAAGTACAAACATGTACAGAAAATAAAAACAGAAAAAAACAAGATAATGAGAGCTCGTCACAATCAGCAAGACACTGCTGGCCACACCGTCTGCCCACCGCAGGATTCCGTCTCGGCCGGAATTTCAGGCGCGTAGTACTCTGACTGCACAATAGTGCGATCACCCGCGACATCAGGAACGTAGTCGTAAGGCGTGTTTGGTAATGGGTACTCGTCGAAGAAAGAGTTCATCTGGTTACCGCCATTGGGAGTCATCGCAGGTGTCATCGCTGATATGTTGTCGTGGTACATACCACCTTGTTGTTGTTGTCTAGCGACGGCAGCAGCCATGTTCATGTCGAGGGAGCTGTTAGAAGAGACATAGCCAGAACCTTCAGAAACATAAGAATCCAACGACGAGGCACGGCTTGGCTCCAAGTCTGGTGGCATAGATTGAAGGAAACCAGGGTTGTAGGGCATCGGACTCGCAAGAGAGTTATCGAACATTCCATTGTTTTCCAGACTGGCGCTAAGAAGCATGTCAAGTTGGCTGCTAGTATCAGCATAGGCGTTGAACTCGCTGGCGCGGCGTGTGTCCACAGTAGGGAAAGCAAAGTTGTTCAGGTTGCGCTGCAGCATGTTGGGGAAGCCAGGCGTTGTGGGCGTCTCGGCCATCATGTGGAACATTGGCATAGTGCCAGACAAAGGTTGTGGGCTGAAGAGAGCCGGGCTGTTGAGTTGAGAACCTGGAATTGGGCTCATCATCGATCCAGTGTAAGCGTCGCCGTAGTTTCCATTTAATGGCATAGGGAATCCCATAGACCGTTGGGACGATTTTTGCTTGTGCGCAAGTTTGTGGCGTTGATGGTGATCGAGCATTTGAGCAGAGTCAGTGTGGCGACGACGGCGCTGAGTCGCGGCAATGCTTGGTGGCGGTTGTGATTGAGTAGATTGGCATGATGTGCTCCGCTCGCGGCGGGAAACCACAGGTACTGACTCAACTGACGGACTAGGAGAGTGCGAAACGGCCGTAGCCGACTTTGTCTTACAGCATGAGCATTCGGCCCCGTGATTACAGCAGCAAGTTTCTAAACATTCAAGTTAGTATATGTGTGACGAATAAATCCCTTGGTTAACATGAGGATTGCTAACTTACCACTGTGGCCCTCTACTGGTGGCTGAAGATGAACACACTTCATCTTCAGCGCCTTCTCTCCGCAATCGCACTTAACATGGGCACTGCGAGTCTTGCGATTTTGCTTGCAGTCGGCGCATTGCGTCACAGGTCTACCCTTGCGGTTGATGACACGAAGTTCACGGTCTAGTCGGATAAGCAGAAAGTTAGCAAACAATACAGACAATGCACGTCGCCTGTTGGCATATCTCCGGACCTGCTGTCCCACCTGCAGCCTCGAAGTGTTGCTTATACACAATGTTGCACAGCTGATGGCCACTGGCGCCCATGTAATCTTCTTGTGGGTTATGGTAGACCTATCAAGCTGTCGCAGAGCTGGTTCTTGTCGGGTAGTACTTACTGCTATGTTGGCAGGTGCTTACTCTGTGGCCGCGAATGCAGGCATCGCAGGCCATCTTGACGCCCTGTACTAACATGATGATTTCCGGTGTATGTGTCGCTGATATTGGTGTGGTTGTGGGTAAATTGAAGGTGGGTGACAAGGGAAATCCGGCCTTGTTCTTGATTTGATTCTTTTACTTTCGATTGTTTATAAGCAGATTCCGTCCTGGGATTCTAGTTGGTCCGTTGATGCACTAGTATAGAGGTCGTTGGATGGAGCTTCGTCAAGAGGCTAATTACTAAACTGTTCCAGGAGTCGTATTCGGAAATAGTGTAAACAGTAAAGTTGGTGAGGTCGGTGAATATATTGAGAAATCACTATTTCAGAATTTCAAAGTGATAGTCGTCTTTTTTCGGTCCCAGCGTCAAGCCAAGGATGATCAACAGAGGCGGGAGTCTGGCTCTTCCGGGTGGGATATATAAACGACTTTGGAGGGGGAATTGGATGTACAGAAAACACTAGTAACGGTACAAGTAAGCCGGTGGTTTTTTGGTCGAATGCGTCAGACGACGGAATGCTCGGTTGTGTTCCGGGAGGATGGGAAGAGTGAGAATAACTTTGGTTTTGGAGATGCTTTCAGATACTCTCACTTCGGTGTGCCGTACAAGTCGGACAGAAATACCAGCTTAACCTTGTGTCAAAGGTAAAGAGAAGTGAGAATGGGATTGGTGGAAAAGCAACGGAAGAAGCAACAACTCGGGACCAGTAAAACGCAACAAAAAAGAAAGACAGCAAGAGTAAAAGGAAACGGAACAGGCCATTGTTAGAGGTTGCCATGTGAGTATATATGGAAATACCCTTCTCAAGGTTGCTAGCGAAGTGCATCCCCCATATGGTCCCTTGACTCCACTCACCCATCCATCTGCTGCTTGGCTACTTGGATGCTTGCGCACACCCTTCTTCAGACACGCCAACACCCCATAGGTCACCAAACTTACTTCCCCGTCCTGGTCGGACCTGGTGTTAGTCTTCTAAGATCGGTCAGCACTCCCAATTCAACTAGTCACTAGACAAGGCCATGGACCGGGGTCTGTTCATATTATCAACCTGGCTCAGGGCCAGAGACCAGCCTGTGCGTTGTCTCCTCTTCATACCCTGGCTCTTAATCCAAGAGCACAGTAAAAGCCCGAGATGCTCTTAGACTGCCCATGTGTTTTGTTACAGGCCCTTCATCAACGGCTTTCAGGCCTCGTAGTCGTTGAAAGTGGCGTGGGCGGCATGGCCCTGTAGCGGAGATGGGCGTTGGCGGAACAAAATGGGGTGTATATATAGTGAGAGGCATCTCTCAATCATTTGACAACCGTTGAATACGGCGTACTGGAAGTTGGAAAACCAAAAGGAAAAAAACTGTCAAGGGGAACTTGTTCATCTAGATCTTATTCATGGATAGTCCGTACCGTAACAATGGCTCGTCAACGACATCAGCCCCCTTTGCAGGAAATCAACAATCTCGGTCCCTTGATATCCCCCTAGAAACTCTCTAAAGAAATCGGCCATTCGGTACGGTAACTTGAAGCCACAGACAGCAAGTAGAAAAAATATAGCAAGAAAGGGGAGTGTGCCGTTCCGGTTCCTAGGGGGGTGTCTTGTCTTGGATCCAACATCTTGTTTGGTGTTAGTGTGAGAGAGCGCTAGGCCGAATCTGTTTTACCAACCCGAAACACCATCTACGGCGCAGTTTGGTATGTTCGAGGAAAGGAAGGGGTTTCGCTTGACATCACCACTGTGGAATATCGATACATGTGGATCGAACTTGGACAGTGACAACCATCTACTTTGCTGCAAGCACTAATATGGCTAACAGTGATGTAAAAGAAAAAAAAGGTCAGTGTGTGCATACGCCAGTCGGATCCGGCATCCCAGATCTCAAAACGGCAACCCGGGAATGTTAAGTGGCCAAAAACATACAAGTGATGACTGGCAGGCTGTATCGGCTCAGTCACTCCGCCTCCCACGACCCGAGCCGATCAACCTATCCGAAGTGATGCAAGCAGAACAGTTCCCTCTTTTTTTCCTCACGCCAGTCAATCGTTTGTCTTCAGCTTGGTTCAATAGCCAAGACTCGCTCATGCAGCTGGTATATTTTATTCTTGGACTCGGTTCTCGCCTCCATCCCAAAGGGATAGCGTAGTCCGTCCCACGATTTACCCCCCCAAAAACCAGGATTCCTCATTGGTGGGGGCAGGAGGATGCCTCCGGAGAGACTTGGTTACATAGGCCTTTAAAAAGCTTAGTCGGTGTCTGAGACGGACTCTTCCTTCAACTGAATTCGTGCCTGTAGCTCGTTGAATAGCGCCGCATCACCGTCAAAAATACGGCCAAACTGAGCCAAAGGCTGGCGAAGCCATAATTGTTAGTCACAAGTTAGTGGCGATGATGGTGGATACTGTTGACTGCTTATGGTTATCACGATGGCCTTTTGGTGGAGCCTAACTGCGGCGGAGTTGGTAATCGAGGCTGTACTGATAATGAAAGTAGACATTCGTCCGTTGTGCATACATCCATCTGTATACATTTATTTGAAGCTTGCAACGTTAACCATAAAATCAATTGAGAATGCTTCCGTGAATAGTAGGGTTATCTCGTTCAACTTACAGGGTTCACGCGGAATAATGATGTGAAGCTCAAACCCCAGACCACTATAAAGTGCCATCAAGGAGGCGCCCCCAGATGCCCCGTGGCGTTCGGATAGTGGCTACATTAACCACCAGTGTGTGGTCTTAGGCCCCCCCCGTAGCCTGTTAGTTGTCTCCTACTCACTAGGGGCATATTAAAATACCAGGGTGTTATGAGCCAGGGTTATCATTGTCAAAGCAAGCACTTTCACGCCAAAATGATACCGGAATCAGGAGAGCAAGAGGCAACATCACGTCTCTCATGATGGCCGGTTAGACTTCAGGAAAGGCGTCACCGATAGGCAAACATGAGTCTGTCTACATCTTACCGCCCACGGGCCTTTTAATCGGGCTGTCAGTACCGAGTTTTGGAGTGAATGTTTTTTCCAAGTTTGTTCTAGCGATGACCTAAGACAACTTCTGGAAGGCCATGTTGGGTATTGCGCCGCGTCTTGTTTCTTCTTTGTCATGGCGAATCTCGGGTGGGCAAAGTTATCAGACGGACGGGATATTTCCATACAAGCTTGTCAATTTACTAGACAGATCATGTTGTTGTCAATTCTCGTGTATGTGTGTCTATATTATTACGAATATAGTGTGCACTGATGGAAATTTCCGAGTAACCAAGATGACCGAATGTCTCGGCCAGAAATATCCTTTAAGGGAATAGTTAGTAAACCCACCACATGCAACCCATTAGACCCAAAACTACGGAGACTGCTTAGGCTGAATTTCGGTTGAGCATACCAGGTTATTCGTTCAGAGATTGACAGATGTGTAGAAAACGGCCGGTCATCAAACATCGGGACAAAACAAAAAAGTAAAGATTAATACAAATGGTTGGGAAAATCACTCCGTGATGAACACTGTTTCACGGGAGATGTGCATCTTTCTGAATATGATGAACACACATCCCGTAAGGCTACACTGTCAAGATAGCGCAACTCATTCTTGTAGTTGCTTACTACAATATTTTATCCACACACCTGAAAGAAGAAAAAAAAAAGAAAGAACCCACAGTAAAGGATGCAGTTGGTTATTGGACCTGGCCATGAGCGGAGGGAACTGCGGGAACAACGGCAGTTGGGTCCCAGCTGCATGAACCTTCTTTAGTCTACAAGCTACTGCAATTCCTGTATTTGGGGATTTAGAGCCGAATGATTCTCGGTTGTTGAAGCCACATTCTTTTGACATCATCTGGATAGCTGCATTTTGTCACATTACATATGTACGTGGTATATTCTTTTTTCTGTCTGTGACTGATTTCGTATTCTCCCTTTCCGTCAATGTGTAAAAACAAAAAAAAAAAAAGACGGTCTTATTCTTTCCATTTAGAGATCTTTGGCCTAGACCCTGAAGCGTTTGCTCAGGCAGGGACAAAAAGAATACAACCAACCAAAAAAACGTCTGATATGCAGAAAATAGAAACCAAACGCTCTTTTTCGAAGATCATCAGTACTACGCTGCCGAGATAACTCACCAGGTTAACTAGGTCTAGGCTCTTATTTTTCAAAGACTTATGTTTCTTGACTTGACGGGCACGCCGTATCGTTGCGCACGCCACTACTGTGAATATCATAGAGTTTCTTCAAAGTCGTAATATGGCACCAAAGTCTGTAACAAGGACCCGTCCAGTTCCCACCAACGCTACAACTACAGGTTCGAAACCGGCCGTTTCTTACCCCAAACGAAGCTATACAGGGAGTAGGGGGGACCTGTGCTGTAAGAGCCACCATGGCGTAGGTGTAGGCGACGCTCAGACGTTGATGTGGTTTGGTGTTTGATGTTTCTGTGCATACGATCATAATGGATGGATGGATGGATGGATGGGGTTCCGAAGGGAAACATGGCCGACCCACACGGGGTCAAACTAGAACGGTGGCGGATGTTGAGACAAAGCTGACACAGCCGCTGGGTATGGGGGTTTGAACATCAAATGTAATTTAGAGAATTGGTCTAGTTCGGTCTTATAGAGAAATCAAGAGAAAGGTTCTGGTTGTGAATTGGAGAATCTCTACAGTTGAGAAGACAATCATTTACTCAGAGAAACTAACTTGACCCATATATTGGACGTCCGGCACGGCACGCATGACGATGTGGTTCTCCAATATATAAGGGTTATCTATAGATGGCGATGGCGGTGAACTATTAATTTAGAGCTTTGATGTTACTTCGCCGTATGAGCCGTTCCACATCAGTTAATAGATAGCTTGTGGATGTCAAATTGTGTTGTGAACACAGTGTGTGTGTATGTGTGGCTACATTGGACAAGATGATGACGAGGCCTATCCAAGGTCAAAGCTACATTTCTATGTATGTGTGGATATCAAGATACGACAGTCGGAGAAACTACTAAATCCACAAAATATCTGCCAACCTCGTGGTCGTCAAGTCTTTCCGTTTTTGAAACTAAGAGTTGTACACGTGACTTGAGTGGAGCTCTAATCCTCGGTTGTACATATTATGGTTACTAATCTAGTATGGAGTATGTTTAAATGAGTGCCTAGAACCGGAAGACGGATGTAAAAAATAGAAATAAAAAGAACTGCTGCCTTTAGGCCTCCATGATAGCATGATTGCGTCATATGTATGTGTACAGAATAGACTATGTACATTAGTCACTTCAAATGACATCAGAGTGGCCATTTCCACGTACCTCCAAGAAAAGAGGCCCAGAAACACGGGCTACCTCATGATGACATTGACTTTCACAAATCAGTGGATTTAAAAACAATAGGAAGTGACCGACCACATGCGCGCGGAAGTTACATGGCAAAGATGCCCTGAGAGGCGGCAGTAAAGTCCATCAAGAAAGGAAGAGGGGGGCAACGAGGACAGTAACAACAGCGGCACGGCAGGTGGTTAACTGGGGCCAGCCATGGTGTGCACGTTCATGGGGGCGGGGACATGCGATTAGACCGAGAGTAGGTGGATTGAAGCTAGGGTTTATAGGCTCGGTGTTCTAGGGTGCCGAGAGACAGACGGACGAAGAAGAAGAAGAAGGAGGGTTCTGGGATTGAGAAGACCGATCGCCGACCACCGACCGGAATATACGGACATGTCAAGTTGATGAAGACGGATGAGTTGAGTATGAAGAAGCTTGGCTGTGGCTGTGACTGTGGCTGACGTCAGTAAAGAGGGAGATTCACATATGTATTTCATATTGACATGTGATAGGATTAAGTGATTGATGAAAATTTCCACAAGGGCGTCTTCCTGTCAAGTTACATCCATTGGACGATCTCGGGGGGTAAAGCTGTCGAGTTATGATCATGTTTATACGTGTAATACACAAATCTCCTTATTCATCCCACAGCCCGAAGTGGCACAGATATCATGTATCTGTGTACATGATATCTGTCAAAAGACAGGAACTTTCATGATTTCCCTACATGGCCACGGTTCTTCCTACATCCGAGGGGAGAAGTTCAAAAAAGAGGCGTAGTGGTAATGAAGGTGGACGGGTGAATAGAGTAAATAGAGTAGACTATGTTGTCACTAAGTCGTTGAGGCGCTAAGTCATTAACTCATCAAGTCGCTAAGTCGCTGACGGTTACAGCAGGATCGTGAGGAATGGCCTGTTTGCGTGGGGGATCAAAGAACTGTAAGTGGGGGCAGAGAATAAGTGCGCCACGAGCACGAGAGTCGAATTGAAAGTTTAATTGTTATTGGTGATGGGCGTTGAATCATTGCGCAAGTAGGTGGATTGAGTACACATGTGTATGTTCACAAACTCTGTAATGTAGTTCAGAAGAAGACCTTGATTAATATCAGTAATACACTGAACTTGACCTATCGGAGACGAACCCCGTCGTGATAACGACAAGTCCCCCGATATTTTCACTAGATCCCGGGTCAGTCAATCCATTAGGGTTATCAAATCACCACATCCAAAACCCGAGGTCCAGAACCAGTCAACACATATATAGCTGACCATAAAAATCGTAATCCACAATACACAATACAACCTTCGCAATATATTCCCCAAAATCAAATCCCCCAAACCATCATTTTTCGGGCCTACTATTGACCGGTAAATCCTACATACATCTTGGCCAAGCCTTCACCTGTTAAGGACGTGCCAGTCAAAAACAAAGAATTACGCCAGCATATTGGTTTTCGCTTGACGTTTATTGACCGTGGAAGAATGAGCTAAAGACTAAGTGGCTAATATACACTTCGATAGTTCTTGTATAGTGTCAGTATGTCATCTATACTATGTCCTGCCATATTCGCCGTTTCGGGAAAACATGCAGTCAGCCTTTTCTTGCGGCTCTAGTGAAAAATGTGGCTGCCAGGTAGGCAAAAAAAAACTGACAGGAAGTAGGGAGGAACTCACGTACACCATTCCCGGGTATTCTGTCAAAAGTATAGCCGTGAGAAATAAAGCCGGCTTATAGTGGGACGGAGCCAACCAACCAGCCAACCAGTCAGTCAGGGCTACATGCAGCATCCGGCGTCGGATTATTTATTTTTCTCTTATTATTACTATAACATGCAGGGTCAACATAGTAACCAGTAGGTCCCTCGGTCGGTCAGACAGGTCGGGGGTGGATACCATCTACCAAACCAACCATCATGACCAGGGAACCTGCATATTAGGATCCGTATTTCCATCCAGGCTGTGATTCTCGCGACCTACATACAAAAAGTAAATTGAACCAAAAACAACGGAGATAGTGACGGTAGAGAGATAGACAAGGCCTGTTTAGATTTTCATAGCCTCAGCAAAAAGAAACCAGGTCAGTCTGTTGTGACCGTCCTATGATTTTTGGCCCATAAACCGGGTAGTTTGCTGTTCTTTTTCGGAACCAAGATAACTGGGCCGACTGAGCCGTCTATCACACGTCTTGCTAATGTGACAAAGTTGGTATTGTATTGTGCACATCATGCTTCACAGTCAAGTCTTTATTATATGTATGTTGCCTCAGAGGGTCTTTGGTAGACAGAAAGCCCACATGTCTTTGGCCATCATCCTTTTGATGTGACGGAATGAAATCCTAATGGATATGCATACAATCCATATTACACTGGGGAAACAGTTCGACTAAGTTTGTCTACCATTCCACACGTAAAGTTATCGTCAGTTTAACTCTTGTCATGTGTTGTAATTGGTCCTCTCTTTATCCATATAGATATCAACACAAGTGTGACTAAATCGGCTTTATGGTTTCCATTGTGTCAAAAAGCCGGCGGTTTACGCCTGGCTCTCAAGCTTGTACCCATGATGTTTGTCATTAGTTCATCGTGGAATCAACAAGCAGCCAGACGTTTGACCGGCACACAAACCAGGATGTCTTTAGAGCTACCTCCATGGATTTACCTCCCTCTAAACGCCGGTGTTCAGCTACTTGGTATGGAACAACGACGTAACCCACATGTTAACTAACCAAGTGCGTCTCAAAAAGACGGAAACGGTATAAGAGGTAACACGCATTCGCCGATCCACACACACATGCTACAACATGACACCCCACAACCAATGGACCACGAACCATACAGACGCTTATGGGACCCGCTAGGCCAAATGCTTGCTTGCGTGATGCCTTTTGGTAAACCACCCCACTTCAGCCTCCACTCCCCTTTACGATACCATGAAGCCAGCTCGGCAAATCGAGTGAAAACCAAGCCAAGGAACGAGAATTCAATTCCGCCGTTCCTCCCAAGTGGAGAAGCCCAAAAAGTTGCCGGAACTCCAAAATAACAAGCCAACCGAAAAAAAATAAATGACAAAAAAGTATCCATAGTCAAGAACGGGATGTCCCGGATTCACGGAGCTTAGATGACCTGTCCGGGGCGGTGTAAGTCGGCGTTTTTTTAGTCTCGGGTCAGTTTCACCATGCCGGGGCTTCTTCAACCCCGAACGATCTACATATCTCAACTAATCCGGACAAGTCTTTTCCCGTGTCAAAAAAAACATATGTACCGTCTGGTAGACCAGGGGCGGTTGCATTCTTTAGTCGGTCATGGGAAATTGACCACGGCGGAAATTTCGGGTGGGAGCTAGCTTTATTGTCGGAAGCACGTTAGTCGGGTCGGTCGGCGCTATGTCTCTGCATGGTAAAGCGTGTGGGGTTACAACCATGGACGGGGGTGGAGTTCTGGTTATGGCCTATTCGGTTTATAATTCTGAATAGTCAATTTGTAGATGCAGATGGAAATTCAAGGCTGTGATTTGCTCGGACCTGGCGGTTACAATCACCTGCGTGAGGTTGTAATCCTTAAAATAGATTTGAACACCGTCTTCGGGGGGCATTGCAAGGGATTTCGTGATCTTGAAGTGGTTACAATCACGAGTGTCTCTTTGACTAAGACATGACCTCCTGGTGGTTTTCAAAATAGTAACTATTTGCTCTTAGCATTCTCACTCACCAGGAAGGTGCCATCGTTGTTGGCGGTTGACGTCACCAAGCCACATGTCAGCAGTCAAAGTCAAAGTCAAAGTCACGACCGGAATAAAGTTCACGGGCCCGCCTCAACTTTAGTAAGTATGTAAGCTCTTTGCATACGAGTGAGTAAAGAACCCAGGATCGTCTTCTCTCTTGTAAAAAAGGAAGATTGTTTGAGTGCATACGCTAAGCCTTATGATAGCCTCGTTGAACCACAATGTCGTGATGTCCCACCTACACATTCGTGGACAGTTATATTACATGTGGGGTGTTCCTGCGCAAACGGAGATTGACGTGGCATTTATTTAACCTTGATCCGGTTAAATCAGCCGTCAAACCATGACCACCGATAGAGTTTATAGTATCTGTCAATATGCGTCTACCTCGCATGTTTGTGGACTTGTGTTTAACAACACGATGATTCCCGCGTAATGATTGCTTGGCACCGTTCATTTCAAGGCTGACAACCAGAAGTTGCCCGTAAACTAGGGAATACACATTCCGCTGTCGTAAAGTGCTCTGCGGCATACACATGCAGCCAACATGACGTTCACTGCATACGAAATATGTACATACACCCAGGGTTGAGGGTCAAATATGTGGCCATTGTCTGGTGATCGACAGTCTCTGCAGCCGGCCGAACAGACCCCACTTACAATGAACATCAATATCCATGGGGTTTTTACGAAGGACGTGATGGTGATATCCAAGGATTAACGCCTCGGGATGGTAAAGGGACCCCACCTAATAAATGTGGTACGCATTAGATACGCCTGGCTGCTGACCTCTCCATTCAACAACACAGGACCGACTAACCCCACCCGCCATGAAGCCTGAGATGGAAACCCACCCGAGAGTCCATGAACCAAAACTCGTGCACCGGCCGAGACAACCAAGATAGGCTTAATTTACCGGGAACAACATCACTCATATACGCAGTTCCAAGACACCGCGCGACGGGATGCGACAGTTTGCATGGGCCCACGGGTCTCAGTAAGTCCACGTATGCAGTTATATATTCAATACGCGGGGTAATATGGATGGTTGTTCCCACGTATTATACATATGTAGCATGTTTGGCCGGGACACGGACCTCGAGTTGCCCAGCTTAGAGGTTCCTAGACATGCGGTGTACCAAGATGGATAATCTTGGAGAGAAAGATAGACGTCTGTTCTGAAAGATGGTTGTTTGTCAGGCGGATTATGCCTTGGGTAAGGGACCTTTGTCAACGGGCAATATCCAGCCCATGGACCGCATGAATCCCACGGTCATGGGCCGACACGAAGGGTCTTGAGAGCGGGTCTTGGCCTGGCTTTTGATTGGTATATACACGATTGTATATTGTTCAATAACCAAGCTACGAAGGATGGAACGGTAGTGGGGTATAAGACGGACATGTGGCTGGATTGTGCATACGGCCGTTGTCAGCAACTGTGTATTTGAGTTGCATGTAGCATTTTCAAGGCGTGGTGCCAGGCGGTTGGGGCGGTGGAGGAGTCGGACATATTGCTCTAGGTAGGGATTACAGCCTGTTAACGTGCGGGGTCACTGACTGTTGCTGTTGAGAAATGGACATTTTCTGGTAGCCGGTGCGGGGAAGTACATATGTACGGACCGAGGGGAACCATCGGCATTATCTTCAAAGATATCTGATAAAGAACATTGTTATAATATCGTAACAAATATTGGTTCATCAATGACGCCTAATAACCCTATCAAGCGACAATGCATCAGGGTTATAAATATGGGGGGTCATTTTAGACAGCTGTCAAGGACTCCACTTATTCACGCCATACAGCTGTTTTTACAGTGGAGACTGTCAACATCTCACTATATCTTGAAAATTTACCACCTCCAAGAACGAATTCCAACTTACTTCTCTTCCAACTCCCAACCAGTCTTCCAAGACTGCCTCGACTATCTGTGCGATGCCACTCATCCAATTTGATGACACCATTTCAATAACCCATTGATACCATCGTCACAGTCACGTCATCAACCATTTCCCCTTTTTGCCCATTCACAATCGTAGAACTTCTGCCAGTATGTGGTGTTCTTCGGAGCACCACTATCGGCAATCATGATCGCATTCTCGGGCCTTGTGTTCGAGCTGTATGGCATGATTGTTTTCGCTCCTGGCAGAGATCAATTCTTTTTTTGACCCGTTGCTGGGCACCTGGCTTTGAGAAGACGTTTTGTTCTTTAAGGAAAGGCCGGGAATCAGCTGTGGTTACATCTCATACCCGTAAACTGTCACTTTGATGAAATATACTTGATGGCGTTGTTTCATGTGCTTGATATGTGTAGATTCAATGTTGATCATTGCCATTGTCTCTATCTATTCTTGTTATTTGTGTAACTCCGGCTCTATTTCCTTGTAGTCAGTCCTGTAAGAAGCCTTCGGTTGTTAAGACTAAATTGGTAATTGCTCGACACTTGTCTATAGACCATGTGTAGTATAAGTCCAGCTCCTATTTGAGTCATGATGAACGACAAAACCACACACATACGGCCGTGGGGTTATATGTGCACGTAGCTAGTTATATGGATATAAGTGAAGAACCAACGGAAAGCAACCGTCACGCCGCATCTTTCAGGCCTCTAAGTGCCGCCTCATCTCACTGAAAGGGGGCAAAGACTTGGATATTTGCCTTGCTGAGGATTTTGATACCAA
Source organism: Huntiella moniliformis (assembly GCA_000712465.1). Classification (NCBI taxonomy): domain Eukaryota; kingdom Fungi; phylum Ascomycota; class Sordariomycetes; order Microascales; family Ceratocystidaceae; genus Huntiella; species Huntiella moniliformis. The sequence goes on along the minus strand of JMSH01000003.1, from coordinate 74,690 downwards.
GTACTTTTGGTGTCTGTCAATATGTGATGTGATGTGACGGGCGTGTTTCCGTCTCAGTGGACGCGAGGGCGGGATTGTTAGCTAGGGAGTTAACCTTGAGTTTTCCCGCTTCACAAACAATGCCACTGAAGAAAGGAATACGGTCTACGGAAACGCCACAAAAACAACGGATCTGGTAATTTTTGCCAGGTCGAGTTGTCGATCTACAAGTGACGATGTGCTTCTTTCCCCGGTAGTGTGATTACTTTGCCCCAGCAAGCCATGTGTTTCTTGGTTTGAACTGGGATCTTGGCAAGTCCTGTAATCTTGTTGTTTATCCTTAACTGGCAGGTCAAAAACAAAAACATAGTGACTTGTGACAGTGTTTGAAAAGAAAATGTCACCTTGAAGACGAACAAAAAAGAACGAACCTGAAACCTATGATTATCAAGATGATAGGACAAGTACATGGTTATCCGGCCGTAAGTGAGAAACGAAAGAGGCTCTGGTTCTGGCTCTGGCTGAGAAAACGGACAATAGTGATTTGTCGACGGGCGAGACGACATACGAGAACATGTGCATATGGATGGGGACAATGGGGCCCATGGGATGGGGGTGGCGGATCTGAATGTAGCTGTTTAGCCTTTTTGAGAAAAACACCATGTATCAGCAGCTGGGGCTTATAGTGGGGTTTGAATGTAACTCTCAAGCCAGGTGTATTACAAGCTGGACAATACCGCGGTAGGTAAGTGGTAATGAAATCCTCGAGGTTGCCTGGAAGGGGGGGCACATGGAGTTCGCCTGCATGTATACTAGAGATGATGGTAACCTCGTGATTGTACCGGCCAGTTACCTGGAAACCAAGGTAGCGTCACATCTTTGGATATCACGTCTACTTTGAGATGAGGGGCTCGTTTGTCAGAGTTGTAGTAGTAGCGGATTGGGATTCGGAAAGCGTGGGGTTAGTTTGGATATGTCGGGAACGCAATATCTTATGCCGGATATTACATGTACATATTACGAGTGATGTTATGTTAAGGTGTCATGAGTCGACAATGGAATAGAACAATTGCATGTGAACATACGGAAGTTATTGTAGTAGACGTCTCCGATTTAACCCCAACCCTCATGACTATTCCGTCTCCGAATTAGGCTAAAGTACAACCCACCAGTGAGGCTTGCGTCATAGGTAACGCATATGAACGATGGTATGCATGATATGAATATACTCGGCAAGATATTCATTGAATCCTAAAGTCATTTAAACCTCCGAGATAGAATCTTCATTCAAATAATAATATCCGTGAACATAAGTGGACACCTACCCCGAGGTAACACAAGCCCGATATCCACACCAAATGTCGTCTACACATGCCCTTTTCATAGGCGCCGGAGCCGTCGGTTCATTCTATGCATCACGTCTTCAACATGACTCTCATAGCGCCGTATCGTTAGTAGCACGCTCTAATTACAAAGCGCTTGTATCCTCAGGGGTTCATCTTGACACCCACACATTTGGGAAATACGACTTCAAACCAACTGCCGTCTACCCCAATGTAGATGAAGCCGCCAAAGCAAGCCACCCGTGGAATATCCTCTTCGTCACTACAAAGGCTCTCCCGGATATATCGGATGACTCCAAATTATTGGTTCCATTAGTGAGCTCAGAAACCGTCATCGTTTTGATCCAGAATGGTCTCGGAGTGGAAGCTCCATATCGTCAACGCTTCCCGGATACACCGATATTAAGCGCCATCACTGTGATTAGTGCAGAACAGACGAAGCCAGGACATATCCAGCAGAATCGCTGGACTCGTATCAGTCTTGCACCGTACACGGATGGTAAAGGAACGGGGAGTTCCACATTGACAGAGAAAGCCAACAAGGCCATGGGGACATTAAAGTATTTATGGGGTGATCTCGGTGGAATCAAAGACGTCGAGCCACATGACGAAGTTGACCTACAGTTACTCCGCTGGCACAAACTCTGTATCAACGCCGCCATGAACCCCTCTGCCGTCCTCTCAGGCGGCCGACCTAACGCTGAAATGGTACTGGAGCCGGAACTCCGGGAACATCTCAAGGGGGTAATGGAGGAGATAAGAGCGGCGGTACCGAAGATTCTTGGACGTGAATTCCCGGTGTCATTGGCGGATTCGGATAAGATTATTAAGTCGACGGAACGGAATACGGGAGGTCGGCCGAGTATGTTGGTGGATTGGGAGGCGGGACGGCCGTTGGAGGTGGAGGTTATTTTGGGGAATCCGGTGAGAATTGCGAGAGAGGTGGGAGTGGAACTTCCGAGGGTACAGACTTTATATGCGTTGCTTAAGAGTGCACAGTACATGAGACAGCAAGCGGTTAAGAGTGGAAAGGAAGATGAGAGGGCAAGGCTGTGAACTGGATGTTGATAAAGTCGTAGCGTCGTAGCTCATTATATAAACTATCTATGTATGTATACATATTTTACTGAAACTGTCAAAGAGAACATCTTAGGTCCGTATAAATTGCACTTTCCTTGATACAGCTATGGTACCATCCGGTGGTGTTTCGCTTTCCGGTAGGATCGATGCCGAAATAGTCGTGACGGCAGTCGTCTCCAATCCAAGACGTTGACGCATCTTAAGATTTTCAATCTCACTCAGCATACTCTTCGAACCATTAGGTAAAATGAACCAAGACGGCTGGTTCGTTCTTAGACGTTCTATGTGTTCTAAGTGTCGTGGAGTATCGACCGTAGAAGCCTTTGAGTGGTGACTTTGATCGTCATCATCGTCGTTTAATGTAGTTTTACCTTCAAAGATGGATAACTCATAAGTCCGGTTCACTACGGTGCTGGCACCGGTTAAACTGTGACCTTCTTTTTGTCTATTGTGGAGAGACTCGAGATCAGAGGAACCAGGGTCGCTAGCGAGAGTTCTGAAGAAGGGCGTGACTCGGCTGAGGAATGGCTTGAGTGTCATGAGACAAGAACATAACAAACTGGTAACCATTTCAGCAATGGACCATGCGTTGTTTTCGGCGTTAATCCATGTAGCGTCTGGGTTGAAGACTAAGAAAAGAAAGCGCATAGAGGCACACACAACAGCCCTACGACAGTATTAGTACAGAGAGTCTTAATATACGGTGTTGGAAATATATCCACTTACATAAAGCCAATGGAAAAGATAGCAATGAGAACCCGCTTTTGGGTATGCGGTAGTCGAAGACGGATGATGGCCGGCATAGGTAAGACAGCAATGAGCAAGTCACAGAAGACGTTGCCTGCCGTGGAAATATAGTAATACAGATTTGAGTTGATACAGTTGCCGGTGATTGAACTATCCCACCAGGAGCTTATAGGAAGACATGTGAAGGCGATAACCAAGACGTTTGCTATGCTCCATGCTGTGACAAATATAGTGGCGGCGATGTAGTATTTGCGTAGTCCGTGAACGGCTAGAATTCGGTAGTATTGTAGTAGGAGAGTGAGCTTGATTAAGCCTGTTGCTGTTGAGAAGACTACACCGATGGTATAGAAAAGCTGAGACACATTGTTAGTATAAAGTCGTTGTATGGAACATTGTTTTGGGATGTACCTTTTGATGCATGGGATATTTATCCTCTGGTAAGGCCCACATATGTTTACCTGTTCCGTATAAAAAAGCTACATACATGAGAACAACCGTAGCTATGATAAAAATCTATATAATCAGATGTAAGTGCCGTCACTACCACAGCATAGATAGATGAAATACTCACCCATGATAGAACAGCAAAGACATCATCGATACCAAACCGATGAATAAGAAAGTATCGTGACCATACTCTAAGTACCACAACAACAGTAATGAGTGGAATGCACAAGGCAACGCTCAAATTGACCTTCCAGTAGCAGTTATCATGGAACCCCGCCCGGTCTGGGTTATACTCCATACCGGGAGGCTTGGCTCCCATTACGAGATGCATTTGTAGAGACTGTGATGGCTAATCGCCATAAAATGAATGAAGATGGTTAACATGGACATCAACTGGTTATAGGAATGGCAGGTCTCGATGTTTTGTACGTGACATTAGATCTCGATTAGTGGGCTTAAACGGTTATATTTCTAATAGGAATACCAAAATGATGTGGCAACTTTAAAGTTGAGGAGCTTGATATCCAGTATCGATTCAGCTTATTGGTCCGATTAGTTAAGTTCGATGCCAATAGAGTCTAAAGTACTAAAGTGAGACATCTCTAGGCCTGGCCCGGCTTAGTGAGAATAACTACCGAGTGAATCGATACCCACTTACCGGCTTTAATCCCATTTAGCATATTAGTCTATGGCTTTATTCTTTTGAAAACCTACTCAGCACGGAGATCCCGTGAGCCGAGGTAACCCCCTCGAGGCTTTTGACGTCCCCCGGAACATCGAATTTAACGGAACCACCAGTTCACTGAAGCATTGACACGTCCATCATTCTGTGTACTGCGAACTGAATGCCACCAACCTGTAGGTATAAAAAGAGCATCATTTGGAGCCAGTTCCGTCTCAAAATACTGACTTCCAGCCACCTCCCAAACTTCCTTTTCCAGCATATCTCGTTCCGGTCCCACCATCATATCATACGATCTGATTCTACTACTAGCTTGTCTACCCAAAGCTACCTGGACCTTGTAGAACACCGACTCTCCTTGGTCTGGCGGTAGTAAACGCAGCTGCTTCCTACCGCACATTTGTAAAAGAATGTTGGGGTTAGGATCACGATGGAAGGAGGTATATGTTCGTTCCAAGCCGATCCAGACGCTAGTTCCGTATATGTCACCTTTGCCTGCTTTGTAGATGACGGAGGGTGCCGAAAGATCTTGACGAAGTGGAGACGGTAGAGAGGATAGTGAGTTTTGTGCCACGTAAAGACCTCGTACTGGGGATTCTGTTGAGGAGTCTCGGTTATACTCTGCCGCTTCTAGGAGTAAACTTAACGGAGCGTAAAACCGATGGAAGGCGGGACTGCAAGAGGATGATGGACGTGTCCAGTCTGGGATATCATGTATGCCAAGTTTTTCAGATATACTCCTCCAACGTTTCTTGTAAAAAGACGATAGTATATCTTCACCAAAAGAGTCTATCTGGGGACTCATCAACTCATATTCAAAGGGAACACATTTATAGTCTTTAAAGTAGTCCAGATCCATAACCTTGACCGCCCCCTCGGTATCAATGACAGGAACAAACCATTTATCAATGGCTAGTACATGTGATGAAGATGAACCGCCACGCAAAACAATAGGCCGAGACATCTGTCTGGTTACAGCCATAAACTCCGGACCTGATACAGATGAAAGTGCGCCAATTTCTTCAATAGCTTTCGGCCCGGTGTGATGGGATCTAACGCGAATTCTCCCATGTCGCATGGATCGGAGATAGAATGTAGAACGTAACAAAGAAGACCGACAAGACATTTGACTGAATACTGACTGTAATGTAAAAACTCTAAGTTTTGATATCATTTTCATGGAGATCCACATCCTGATCATGCATGGCGAGGTAGTACTAGAGGAACTTAATGCATGGAATACATCTGGTAACGAAGGCCCTACAATTGACACTGCGAATAAAGTGAAACTAACAAGTAATGAGATCGACCACTATAACGAAAGAATCTAATTATTTTGATTTGAAAATTCAATCTCATTATTTCTCAGCTCGTCCAAAAACTCATCACACTTACACAGAATCGTACCACATGAAGGGTTCTAGACCCTTGCTTGTAAAGTAACTGATCGCCAGATGGCAGCCTAGCCCCGCAGGTGTCAGCACCCCCACAAAGAGCGACACTGATTGATAGTGCTAATTTGCCCTTCCCCCACCATCAACGTCAACCACAAGTGCGGTAGCAGAATTTCATCAAGTACTTATTGTTCGCTGTGCCCGGCGCGTTTCTTTATCAACTATTTCACTGTGACTATCGCCACACTCACCTGTTTCGACTATCGAGCCAAAGAAGCCCCTTTGCGCTCTATCGAATTCCTCGTCATCTAGGCCTCGCACGACCTTTTTGCACCACAAAGTGCCATCCTGGTTGGTATCAACCCCACCATCAAAAACGTTGCGACCATATCGTACCCAACGACGAAGCGAAATTTATATCCGCCTTCCTAGCGTCTCCACGGTTATCTTTCGCATACATCCCTTTGTAACGCGGCACTGCATCAGCAAACACCTGCTGCCCGCGTTCACTGGTGTCCGACATTCAAAATACTTCACCGCCTCTATCAAGTTTGAGGCCCAACGTTGTCAACCAACATCATTTCCCGGAGGTTTCGACTTGCCAGAACCCTGACGTAAATCCTGAGCGATACCTTATCGATAGCGGACTGAACTGGTTGTTCAATATCTGGGCTTGATCCGTCGTACTACCTTGGACTTTGCTTGACATCCGAAGCACCACAAATTGGCAGTTACAATGTCTACGTCGTCTGGTGCCCAAGAGCTCTGGATCAGCTCATTCTGCTCGCTTATTGGCCATGAGTACTTTGCTGAAGTATCCGAGGACTTCATTGAGGATGACTTCAACTTGACTGGCCTTGCCAGCCAGGTCGACAAGTACAAGGAGGCTCTTGAGGTATGTGGCTATCGACGCACATATCGCATTGGAGGATGCTAACCATGGATGTGAAACGCAAACAGATGATTCTCGATATCGAGCCAGAAGATGACGAAGATGAAGAAGATGACGATGATGACGACGACGATGACGGCACTAACAGCCTAAACGACATGCACAGCGGCGTCGACAGAGCCGCGAGAAGACACAACAGGGCAGCTAGTGAATTAAGCCTTATTGAGTCATCGGCAGAACTGCTCTACGGATTGATTCACCAGAGATACATTTGCTCCCGCCCAGGCATGCAGCAAATGTCGGAAAAGTACGAGCTTGGTCACTTCGGTCACTGCCCGCGTACTAACTGCGACAACGCCCGGACACTCCCCGTTGGTCTTTCCGACGTTCCCGGCGAGGACACCGTCAAGCTGTTTTGCCCTTCGTGCCTGGACGTTTACGTGCCCCCGAACAGTCGTTTCCAGACGGTCGATGGCGCCTTCTTTGGTCGGACATTCGGTCAACTGTTCCTGTTGACTTTTCCCGAATATGACCTTACCAAGCGGACTACATCGGTACAGTCGGTCCGTGGCCATGCCAATGAGGCCCCTCCTACGGTGGTTAATGGGTGCTATTCCAAGAATATTGCTCCAGGCCTTGGTGCTCGTAACACGTATATTCCCCGAATATACGGATTCCGCGTTTCTGAGTACTCCAAGATGGGTCCTAGAATGCGGTGGTTGAGATCAAGACCGGAGGATATCCAGGAGACTAATGAGATTGCCCAGGCGGCAAATGGGACGCTTCCCCCCCGGCGAAGGGGAGTTAACTCTACCAGAGGAAATGGTAGTCCTATGGACGGCGTTTATGAGGCGCCTCTCTAGTCAGAAGTTGTAGCGCGTGGATTGCCGACCAAATAAACTATCGGTTCTTTACTCTTCTTTTGTTATTCTTTGTTTGTGGTGTATGAAAGGGAAGCAAAGGAATATAAGCTGATTGGATGGAGGAGAGAGAGTAAAGTGATGCAGTCATGCAGTTGAGTGTTTAGGAGTTTTCAGGATTTTCATGAGCACAATGGGTTACTGATTCCCAAATCAACGGTTCAAGTGTTGGTTGACACTGTTATCCGGAAGCATACATAGAATCCGACTTTTGGAGGGGGTTCTGCATCATCCCTATATACCAGTGTATGTTATGCACAATAATTATAGCGTCACAAAGTCAATTATAGAATGAATTCAATTTCATACTTCGTCATCTATGGAATGGGGACTATTTAAGATGCCCTGATCTTTGCATGAACAGGAAGTCCATTTCTCATGGGAAGTGTCAGACCCGGTGAGGGCCTTCTATGTGGTGAACAGTTAAGTGTGAAATCAAAATTAGTAACAATCGCAGCGATAGTCTTGACGAAAACAGACTCAGCCATTTTCTTCCCAAGACACATCCGTGGCCCTCCGTTGAAAACCGGGAACTCGCCGGTATTCTTGTTAACGAATGTGAGAGCCCCGTTAACCTCCGTCAACCACCGTTCTGGTCGGTACTCAGCAGCATCCGGACCCCAAATGGCTGTTGAGCGGTTCATAGCCCAGGTACTCCAAACGACAATTGATAATTTAGGTAGAAAGGTACCATCTGGAAGGGTCACGGGGGTTTGCACTTGCTTGAGCTCCATGGGAACTGGTGGGTAGAACCGAAGAGATTCATAGAAGACGGCGAGAGTGTACGGGAGGGACTGCGGGGTAATTTCTTGGGCGGTGGAAAGTTCGGCGCGGATCTGGGCGAGAACGGATGGGTTCTGGGTGAGGAGGAGGGACGTCCAAGTTAAGGCTTGAGCTGTGGTATCTCGTCCAGCAGAAAGATAGTTCAAAGCAGCGTCAGCAACTATCTTCTGATCACCGATAGAATCCAACAATGAATGGATAAGTGAGCCAGTCCCCTTCACTTTTTGACCTGGCTCTAGATCCTTGCGCGTATCCATTGCATTGGTGACGATCCCCCGACCAAAGGTATGCACAGTGGCAAGAGCAGCGCGGACCCTCTGGCCGAATAGAAATTCGGAAATCCGCCATAGTGGGTTCTGAACACGGTAAGAGATGGCTCCACTGGCGTATTCAAAGGCAGTGGTGAAGGGGTCTTTGGCGTGCATTTCCATTCCGTAGGCCATATGGCCCATTAGTTGGGTGGTTATTTCGAGGAAGAAAGCTTGGAGATCGAGGGCGTGGCCGGTGGGATTGGGGTTGTTGGTGATTGTCGATTTTAGAGAGGCGATAGAGTCGGACAAGATACGGGGTAGTTCAATGTCGGTGAGGATCTTCAGGTTTGCAACACCAAGGAAAGACAAGCCTGCCTTACGTTGAAGTTTCCACAAGTCACCATCCACATTGACAATGCCATGACCGAAGAGATCGTAAGACCTCTCCTTAAGAAACTCGCCCTTGCCAAAGATACTCTCATGCTTCAAGGCATACTCGACGTTGGCAGGACTACTAATGATGACCCCCGGCGGTAGACTCGGCACGGAAATCTGTAATGTTTCCTGTGGGAAAAGAGCTTCACAATGGGTGAACCATTGTAACAGGATGAACTGGTCACGGAGGAAATGTAATCCGTTCCCTATCAGTGGTAGTGAATCCGGAGCGCGACGAAGAGCCTGGTTGTTTCGCTTGAGGGTAGGTTGGTAAAATAAGCGGATGAGAACGGCTAGTACGACGATACAGAACAAGGGAGCCGCTATAGTTGGCGAGAGTGATGTTAAGAGACCCATTTTGACGGGACTGGGATAGGGGTGTCGTGGTGTTTAATTGGTGTAACGATACAACGTGTTTGGAAAAATAAGAAACGTTGACGATGCATATGGATTTGAATGTAGGTTTTTGTATATATGGAGGGAACGGGAAAGCAATCGGTGGCTATTGAAGAGACGCCATGATGATCTTATGTATATGGGGAGGGGGAATATATGTGACTGAACTTGGTAGTTAATTTTGTAAGCGATACACACTACTAAGCTTCAGCTAATAGGTACCTCGGTAAACTGTTGATAGTGGCGTGTGTATTTCGATATACATACGATAATCTGGTAGGGTTCGTGTAGATTGTGTTGCTGTTTTGAGCGTTTAGGGTTTAATCTAAACGGCTTAGTAAGCGATTAAATGTCACAGTGCTTGATGAAAGTACATATACGGTACTCATGGTAGCTAGTCTCACCAAAAGCACAGTGTCTTGAAAATACGGCGAATTGTAATAATATATCCTCAGATACATGCAATGAAGTCGGATCATATTCCACCGGTATGACATGCAAACAGAGAAAAATGTGTCATGTGAGTTGGATTCGTACGTCAAATTTGACACATTGGCGTCGGTTATAAGCACTACCTTTTGTTTGCAGTGAAATACATCCACAAGTACAGCATTTGATAATGTACTTAGTCTCACCTGCGGCACAAAATATGTGAAATTATGGTCGACAGAATTGTAGATTTGTTCACATTTTGTGAGAGTTTTTGTATTTATACGAGTACACATTTGAAAAGCAAAACTCACAAGTTCACATATCCAAATTCATCTATATGCATCATCGCAGTTTGGTACTTTTACAGTTAAAATCCTTTACAGATCAGATCAGGAATTACCCGAACAAGCTATGTCACTGGAGAAAAGAAAACTGCAGCTTTTCAATTATGAGAAAACAAAGGAGGACGTCACCCGCCAAATCGCCCTGAACCATACAAAAAACCACTACACATTGTATAATCAATCGTGGATAACACCAGTTTGCCACACTTTTCGGATCCCAAATTCTCAATTACCATGGTCAATGCCGAGATGGAACCCGAACTTTGGTTGTCTTTGCTTCTCTTTTTACCTGTTAATGCCGTGTTTTCTTGGCGAGGCATCATGTCACGTGTGGTGTAGGTTGACTTGCACCTTTTGTTAATTCCGCCGGAAAGACTTATTAGCCGTGTAATTTCCGGGACATGGCTGTGAAGTTTTCTATGTACATGTGTATGTCCGGTATACGAGCGCATTTTTCACTTTCTGCTGTTTGCTAAGAAACTGGTCGTGCGAGAATATTCTACGGCGGTGGTTGGGTAGGCCTGCCTTGTGGACGGACGAATAAACGGCTTTTACCGCGGCTTTAAGCAGCCTTGAGGAAAACGATCAAGAAGTTCTTCAGAGCGGGTATGTCACGGGATTAACATGCCGTTTTTTCATTGGACTTTGGCCTTGACACGGAATGGCCTTTTAGACTTGATGACGATGTCGTACAGTTGTTATCAGACTAGTCAGGCCATGGGAATATCGCCGGAAACAGATGTGAGACTTGGAATGGCGAGAGGGCGAAGAGTGAAAGTGACAGATGAACATGTTCTAGGGATGGACAGTTCGGATAGACGAACGGTGTAAACAGATCATTCCCTGTAGATCCTGCTTGCGACGACTAGGGAATCAAACAAGTACTGGGTTTCTCGGGATGGGCTGATCGGCCGGACAGTCTTGCGTTCTTTGAAACAAATATGGTCTGTCACGATCTACAAGTATCGATGACTTCTTGCGTAGACTGTTTCTAACCGATTCAGCATCAGCGTCATTGGTTCTTTGTCATCTTTTTAATCACAGATTCAACACGATGGACTTGGAAATCATGATTCATGATGAATCGCATGTCGGAATGTATGCGCCGCCGACCCGACAGGGGTAGTTACATACGCAGAGTCAAAAAAGGTGGGATATCCCGGACTAGCTCGGGCCTACTTACACACGACCATTCTTGGCTCCTTGGAGAGTATTGAATAAGCTGCATGTAAGCAGTAGACCATCACTCTACATAGGGCGTACTACAGAACTAAGTCAAGTTTGCTACGGCATGTGTATGCGACGTTGAGCATGTACAATAGTGCCAGCAAAGTGGAGTCCATAGCGCCGAGTTGCGGTGGCTAAAGTAGGGAATATGGGGTATGGTGGTAAAGGCGGATCAGCAGAAACAGAAACGGGAAACTTGGCTTGTGATGTGTCTCTGACGTTATAGTGCACATCTATGTATGGATGTACATACGTATATAGCCATGTACACGCATTAGCTGGATGCGCCAGGTCTTTGACTAGACTAGGGCCTGCCTTTTATAGAGCGCTGTCGACCTCGTTTTACCGGATCGACACTGGTTTGTCTGTCTTAGTTCTCGAGTTTTCTTGGTTCTTGTTTTGTTTCTACACTGATAGTAAGCAGCTACCACTGTCATACCGTCGATCTACACAGTGTTCACGACCAGTATTGTCTTTTGCCGTGTTGGGTTTTCCTTGGCTGGTGCAAAACTACATGTACAATCTTACACTTGAACACATCACATACCTGACCGGCTCCCGTCCCACATCCGGCTTACAAATCCCCAGACAGACCACCACATAGGGAATTTCCACAAAACGACTTGGGGAGCCGCTTAGGCGGATTTATTAAGACGGTGATTGTTACGGTACGCCCGTGGCAGATATTTTGTATTTACACATTTACGAGACACCAAGAGTGTGTGACCACCTTCCCTTGTGGGCTTGTCAAGGGTTTTGTTCTACAATAGATGGTTGTTGTTTCCTTTGCAAAAGTGGAAAGTTGTTACGGTCTGTTCTCGTTTTGTCAACGCACGTTATTGCCTTTGATTTGTTTGGTTCGTGTGATTTCCACGTGATTTGGGAATATCACAAAGATATTGAAGTACGGTATCTAGACCTGCCTTTGTCTATGTGAATGGTTAGAGTATCATTAGTTTATCTCACTCGTTTATTTCCTGGCCGAAATTTCATCAGTACTACTGAGACCTACGACCCACGATACCTCCTAACTTCTCTAAGCGACTGAGAGTCACGCATCCTCCTATACCAAGTGGTCTCTTTTCTCAACATCCGCAGCTATGGCTGTGGTTAAACAGATCCGGACTTTAATGTCCAAAAACTTCCGTTTACTTCTCGGTCGACAACACCTTTTGGGAACGTTCATGATTGCGTTTCTAGTGCCCATTGCACTCACGGCACTCTTTAGCTATGCTAAGAATCTCTTTGTACCACCAGCAGTCTATGGTATTGTAAGTAGTTACAACCTCACGAACGTACAAGTGAATATTAGAAACTAATATATATACATAGGGAAACACACGACCAATAAAAACCCTACCGGAGGCTCTGGAACGGGCGGGACAGGATGGTAGAAAGACAGTGGTATTCATCAACAATGGCATGGCAGGGGGACAAATTGACGATGTCATTGGTCAAGTGTCAGGTCTCCTCTCCGGCACTGAGGCAAATGTTGTCAATATGACGTCATCGACAGACTTAACCACTGTTTGTCGGTCATCACTACGTGGTGTCAGTCGGTGTTACGGAGCAGTAGTTTTTCATTCATCACCATCGGAAGGTGCTAATAGCACATGGAACTACACAATGCGTATGGACGGCGCCCTCAACGCCCTTCGAATCCACATCGACGAAACCGACAATGACGGTGAAGTCTACGTTCTCCCCTTTAAACACGCCATTGACTCTGCCATTGCCCGTGTCACTAGTAACGCCACAGAGTTGCCTACAGCCATCGATTCACTCCCTTACACTGATATGACCAAGGAAGAACGAGCTGATGAGATTGTCAGACTGTACCAGCGGATAGTAATTAACTGGATGGGCGTGACACTGGCGGCTAGTATCTTTGCCATCACATATCATCTTACCGGGTTCCTATCACAAGAGAAAGAAAATGGAATGGGTCGGCTGATTGACGCCATGATGCCTACTAAAAAACGTTGGCAGGGTATGTGTATGCGGATGTTCGCTAGTCACTGTTCTTTCTCCCTTATCTACCTACCTGGATGGGTCATCAGTGCTCTCATCATAAGACAAGGAGTTTTCAAGCACACGTCCTTTGTGACGGTGATTTTCTTCCAGATACTGGGTGGTCTTTCTATGTCGTCTTTCTCCGTCTTTGCTTCGTCCTTCTTCAAGAATGCGCAACTTAGTGGCAACACTACCATTATTTTTACCGCCTTGATGGCTATTATTGCGCAGTCCATCACCAGACCCGACACGGTGATTGTCACTATTCTCAGTGTCATCTTCCCGCCATGTGCGTATGTCTACTTTGTCATCATCATGGCTCGCTTTGAGTACATCATTGCACCTACGGATCTTCTTGAGACTCCGCCATTGCAAAAATCAGACTACAAAGTTCCGGGTATCGCCATTTTGGTATTCTTGGGTCTACAAATTATTGTGTACCCGATTCTTGGTGCTCTTGTTGAGCATTCGTTACATGGCGCCAACAGTGCCGGTAGACAGGTCGTGGTCAACCAAAAGGATATTGAGACACATGATCTTAAGGACACAGCTTTGCGGATCACAAACTTCTCTAAAGTATATTACCCCTCCCGGTTGAATAGTTTGTTCGACAGATTCTCTAAACAGCCTAAACAACCTGTAGTTGCTCTTAAAGACCTTTCTCTGGAGGCTAGACGTGGTCAAATTGTTGCGCTGTTGGGCGCCAATGGAAGTGGAAAAAGTACTACCCTGGATGCCATATCTGGAATGCACAAGTTGACTTCAGGTACCATGACAATTGACGGTACTGGAGGTTTGGGTATCGCGCCTCAAAAGAACGTCCTCTGGGATAATCTCACGGTGGAACAACATATCCGGATCTTCAACCGTCTCAAGGCGCCTGACTCCCCTGATTCAGAAGAACAGATCCAAGAGTTAATTCGTGCCGTGGACCTAGGCAAGAAACGTACTGCTCTCGCTGGTACCCTCTCTGGTGGGCAAAAAAGAAAACTTCAGCTGGGTATGATGTTGACCGGTGGAAGTGCTGTTTGCTGTGTTGACGAGGTCAGCAGTGGTATTGATCCTCTGAGCCGTCGCAAGATTTGGGATATCTTGTTAGCCGAACGTGGAAAGCGCACTATGATATTGACTACACATTTCCTTGATGAGGCAGATCTTTTGGCTGATCATATTGCTGTGTTATCAAAGGGTACGCTGCGGGCTGAGGGTGCATCTGCGACTTTGAAGGACCAGCTGGGTGGTGGATACCGTGTACATGTGACGACCCATGGCCAGACGGATAAGGCGCCAGAAGTACCCGGGGTTAAAAAGATTGTCTCGTTCGATGTCGTTAGCTATATTGCTCCGTCGTCTGCTCTGGCTGCGGAGGTCATTCGCACGTTGGATGCGATTGGATTATCAGATTACCGATTCTCTGGGCCGACGATTGAAGATGTCTTTCTGAAACTTGCTGAGGAAATTCAATTAGAGTCAACAGGCGTGCAATCTAACTCGCTGGTACCTGACAGAGGAGATTTCGGCCATGATACCAAGAGCGTGGATTTAACAGACTCAACGGCAGGCTCGACTCACGGCACTTTGAATGACCAAAATAAGGTTGGGTTAAACTTGACTCAAGGCCAGCCAATCACGTTTTGTCAGGAGATTTTGATTCTTGCTCGGAAGCGGTTGACGGTGCTCAAGACTAACTGGGTACCTCATTTGATTGCGTTTATACTACCGATCTTTGGCGCGGGCTTGTTGTATCTGTTTATTCAGGGACAAAAGCCTATCCAGTGCGCACCGTCAGACAATGCATCCCAGGTTGGACGGGAGTCCACGTTCGAGGCGAGTGACCTTGGTGACCTTGTCATGTTTGGACCGGCGTCATGGGTTCTTGCTCGAAATGTCTCGGGGTATATTAACTCCACAGCCAGTGCCTTTTCAGTGTACGGGGTCACTCCGAATGTGACGGTGGTTGACTCCTTAACGGCCTTCAAAGACGCTATCAATGCTGGTTTCCACGTTATCTCACCCGGTGGCTACTATCAAACTAACAGTAGTGTTGATGGTTCGGCGGCTCCGGTTCTGGCGTATGTTGGAAACAAGTTTATGATGAACGCGCTGCTTATGCAAAACACGATGAACTCGGTACTTTCGGGGGTCGACATCACAGTACAGTACGAAGCCTTTGCTACACCCTGGGATCCATCAATGGGTGGCTCACTGCAACTTGTTACGTACATGTGTATCGTGATGGTTGCATATCCGGCATTCTTCGCTTTATATCCAAATGTCGAGCGTCGTAGTTTGATCCGCGGATTCCAATATTCCAACGGTGTCCGGCCATCGCCTCTTTGGATTGCTTATACTGGTCTTGACTTTTTGATTGTCCTTCTTTCCAGTGCAATCGTCACTCTTTTCTGGGGTCTTGCGGCAGATGTATGGTATCACATTGGCTACCTATTTCTGGTATTCCTTTTATACGGTTTCGCAGCCATACTTCTTGGATATCTCTTTTCACTTTGGGCAAAAACTCAACTGGGGACTTATGCTGCAGTTGGGATAGTGCAGATTGTAGTGTTTGTCGGGTATCTTATTGCCTACATGTCAACTCTCAGTTTTGCGCCAGTGACCAAGGTAGATAACCAGTTATTGGTGGTTCATTTTACAATTTCTGCAATCGCACCTATCGGAAGTGTCGCGAGAACGCTCATTCTGGCACTCAACTTGTTTTCTGCGAGTTGTGATGGCGGTCAACTGTCAACGAAACCTTCGGGGATCAAGTTGTACGGTGGTCCAATTTTGTACTTGTTCCTTCAGATCATATTTTATGCGTTTTTGCTGATGTGTCTGGATGGCGGTCTTGCTCGGGCTCTTTACCGTAGGGTGTTCCGTCGTAACTCGATTCCTGAAACATCTGAGCCGGAGGAAACAGCCATTGGCGATAAGGATAAGCCGACAGCAAATGGTATGAATGACGTCTCTCCTGGCCTTCAAGTACAGAATATCACCAAAAGCTTTGGCAAAAATACGGTTGTGGACAATGTCTCATTTGACATTAAACATGGCGAGGTATTTGCACTGCTTGGACCCAATGGTGCTGGAAAGTCAACGACCATCTCTTTGATTCGTGGTGATATTCAACCATCTGGAAGACTTGGTGGTGATGTCTCGGTTGAAGGCAACTCTGTCCGTAGAAGGCTAGCTGCTGCTCGAGCGAATCTTGGTGTGTGCCCCCAATTTGATGCGGTAGACCACATGACTGTTCGTGAACATATCGAGTTTTACGCGCGTGTCCGAGGTGTTCCTTCTGTTGAACAAAGTGTTGAGGCGGTGATTTCGGCAGTTGGACTGCGGGCATTCGCTGATAGACAGGCTCAAGCACTATCTGGTGGTAACAAGCGAAAACTCTCTTTGGGTATTTCGTTGATTGGAAACCCTGGCGTGATCGTCTTGGATGAGCCGTCTTCTGGTCTTGACGCGGCGGCAAAACGTATCATGTGGAAGACTTTACAAACTGCAGTTCCGGGACGGAGTATTCTACTTACTACACACAGCATGGAAGAGGCAGATGCTCTTGCTGGACGGGTTGGTATCATGGCTAAACGGATGCTTGCTATGGGGACAATTGAGGAGCTCCGTGGCAAGTTTGGAAACCGGTTATATATCCATATAGTCAGTCGGGGAGCTCCTCGGGTATCTGAAGCTGAAGTGAATCGGGTGAAGGAACTCGTCAAGAGTCTTCTACCGGATGCGGAAGTGGAAGATAAAGCATACCACGGACAAATGCGGTTCTCAGTACCAACCTCTAGCGTGATTACTCCTGACAAGATAAATGACGAGTCAATTGACGTGTCACAAGGAGCAATTGGGCGGTTATTGGTGTTGCTAGAAGATCACAAGGACGAGTTAAAGATTGAGCATTACTCAGTCAGCACGGCGACATTGGATCAAGTGTTTTTGGCAATTGTTGGACAAGCTGATGTACAAGAGGAGAATTACGAGACAGAGAAATGTCGAAAGAGATGGTTTGGTCCGATTTTTGGTGGCAAGCGTGAGTAAGTAACGGGGGATTGAAATTGTGTTTTATGGCGTTTTGGATCGTATATAGGCTTTTTTTCGTCTTTTTGAATATTATTTTATGCAGTTATGATTGATTGATTGATTTTTGTTACCTGTGCTTGTGGATCAAACGAAGCAAGGGCTAGTACATGTATGTACATACGCGACTATATTCATGACAACTAATTCATCCTTCTTTTTAACAACATACACATGTACATACGTAGATAGATACCCGTCAAAATGCCTCTAATCCCACGCATGCAACTTCACGAAATCGACGACCAAGAATGGTAAGTTCCCCCTCCCGCATCACCACTCCACAATCTAACATCCAAAGGTTCCCCCCCTTCCTCCGTCGCTACGTCCAATCCGCCTTAACAGCAACATGGAACACCCGCATCCCCCTCCTCCAAACCTCCGCCCCCTCCACCCTCGTGGCGCAAACCCTCCTTTCGCACCTCCCCGAAGAAGAAATAAGTTCCTACACCTTCATAGATTTCTGCGCCGGCGCCGGCGGGCCCACTCCCCGAATCGAACAGCTCGTCAACGCAGAACTGGCCCGCCGTGGTCGTGAGACGGTATGGTTTCTTATGACGGATTATTTCCCGAATGTGTGGGCTTGGAAGGAGGCGGTTAAGGAGGCGAAGAGGGGGGGGGACCTTCGGTTGGGGTTTGTAGAGGAGAGTGTTGATGCGGCGGGGGCGGATGAACGGGTTGGCGCGATGGGACGGAAGCCGTTTCGTTTGTTTCACCTTGCTTTTCACCATTTTGACGATGGCCTGGCGAAGAGGATTCTGGAGAATACAGTGGAGAATTCCCATGGGTTTGCGTAAGTTCCGTGGCTTCTTCATTTTTATGAACGTAACTAACACCTCTAGAATCTTCGAATTGCAAGACCGTTCCTTCTCATCCTTCCTAACTATCCTGCTTCTCGGCCTGGGAATCTTCCTTCTTGCCCCTTTCTATGCCGTGAAATGGAGAGCTCCGTCGGTTTTGCTGTTCACTTATGTTATCCCCATTCTTCCGTTTGTCCTGGTATATGACGGGTTCATCTCCGCTTTGAGAACGAGAACCCCGGAGGAAGTACAAGCTTTATTGGATACTTGTTCGGCTGGTGATGATTGGGTTGTTAAGGGGGGGGAGGTTAGACATCTTTGGCCATGTGGGTATTTGAACTATTTAGTTTGTTTGCCCAAGGAAAAGTAAGCTTGCACCAAGTTAGAATAGAAGTTCTCATTATCACTCACTCACAATCTAAACAATGTCATAGAAAATTCTTATAAATTCAAAGCAAAAACAAATCTGTACCAAAAGTCATTCAAATCCCAAAAAAACCATGCATAATTTAAACCACCGGCCCAGCCTTGATAACATCCTCCGTCGCCTCTCCAGCATACTGCTTAAAGTTCTCATCAAACAGCTTCGCCAACTTAACAACCTCCTTCTCAAAGCTATCCTCACCAGCTGTCCACGCCGTCTTCGGGTTCAGAATCTCCGATGGAACTCCCGGGCACGTCTTAGGGACCTTCAAGTTGAAGACACCGTACACCTCATACTCAACATCAGCGAGTTCACCAGAGTGAATAGCGTCGAGGATGGCACGGGTGTACTTTAATGGGCAACGCTTACCACCCTGGGTATATCCAGCACCGCACCAGCCCGTGTTAAGAAGCCACGCGTTAGCCTTGTGTTGGTCAATTTTATCAGCAAGCATGCTTGCGTATTTCATAGGGTGCAAGGCCAAGAAGGGTTGAGCGAAGCAACTGGAGAAGGTAGCTTGGGGCTCCGTCACACCGTCTTCAGTACCGGCCATCTTACTGGTATACCCCGAGATGAAGTGGAACATTGTCTGCGACCGATCTAACTTGCTAATCGGCGGAAGGACACCACGCGCGTCACAGGTCAACAGAATGATGTTCTTGGGATGCGCCTCGGAGAGACAGGGAATCTTGGCGTTGCTGATGTACTCAATTGGGTAGGCACAGCGGGTATTCTCGGTAAGTGTAGCGTCATCATAGTCGACGAGGCGGGAAACAGGGTCAAAGACGACGTTCTCAAGGACGGATCCGTAGCGGATGGCACCGTAGATATCTGGTTCCTTCTCGGCACTGAGACCAATGCACTTGGCGTAGCAACCACCCTCGATGTTGAACACACCAGTGTCAGACCAGCAGTGTTCATCATCACCGATTAAAGCACGGTTAGGATCAGCCGAAAGAGTGGTCTTTCCGGTACCAGAAAGGCCGAAGAATAAGGTGACATCTCCGGATTTTCCCTCATTAGCCGAGGAGTGCAGAGTGAGCACATTGTGGTAAATAGGCATCTCATAGAAGAGAACGGTGAAAACACCCTTCTTCATCTCTCCGGCATACTCAGTACCCAGGATGACCATTTCTTTCTCGGCAAAGTTAATGGCTACTGATGTGCCAGAGGTCATACCCTCAGTGTACCGGTTAGCAGGGAAAGAGCCAGCATTGTAGATAGTGTAGTCGGGGTGGAAATGTTCAAGTTCCTCAGGAGGAGGCCGGATAAGCATGTTCCGCATGAACAGGGCATGGTAGGCACGCGCGCAGACAACGCGTACTTTAATCCGGTATTTCGGATCCCACCCGGCATATCCATCAACCACATAAATCCGGTTCCGCGTGTTCAAGTAATCGACCGCGCGCTCACGGTTAATCTTCCAAGTCTACATCACCAAAAAAAGTTAATATCCGTTTCGGCCGAAAGTGGGTCTTCCAAACTAGGTAAATCACTTACATCCGTAGACATGGGCTTGTTAACGGGGCCCCACCAGACATGTTCCTCGGAGCTAGGCTCCTTGACAATACGCTTGTCAAGCGGGGACCGACCGGTCTTAGCACCGGAGTAGGCTGTTAGGGCACCACTGCTGGTGATGGCAGTACCGGACTCATAAACGAGGGCATCTTCGTAAAGAGTAGCGACGGGGGCATTGGCAATGATGGAGACACGGTCATAATCAATATGGGCCTTCTCATGAAGTTCCTCCTCTGTAGTAAAGCAAACTGGTTAGATTTTTAGTAGATTAGAAAGCGGGGAAATGGAACTTACCGATTTCAGTGTGCTCGGTGGTGACCGGGACACCGTGGGGGTGGAGACTGGTTTTGTTGACGCTGGTGGCAAGCACTGCGCGGCCGTTAGTGAATCTGGGGTTTATACGGAGAGGTTGCATTTTGGCGAGATGGTTGAAAATGGAAGGAAAGAAAGAAAGAAAGAAGAGGAACTTACTTTTGACGATGGGTGGTATATTTGTGAGGAGTTAGTGAGTGGCTACTGTCTCGAACAATTTGGGGAAGTATAAACTAAGACGTTTTAGGAAACTTTGTATAAAGTAGATGATGATGAATGTCCTGTCTAGCAGTGACTGAATGATCTGGATATCAACCTCCCATCTTCCAATCCAACCAGCGGGACAAAGCCATCTTTATACAAAAACCAAACCATCTCTTCATACACATCGTGTCCCATACACCGGTGGATATCGGGTGAACGGTATCTTCACAAAGCCTTGAACCGGGCTATGGCGGCTAGGGGTGTATAATAGACATGACACGCCGGCGAGGAAACTACGCTGGTTTTCCTAGCTAGGGGGGTGTGTGGATAGTGTTTTGCGGGGGAGGCGAATTTACTGGTGATGAAAGTGATACGGGTTTTTGCGGTTAAAGGGGAGAGTTTTCTTCTTTTGGTGGGTGAGCTTTGTGTAGATTAGAAGTGGTAGTCCCGAACACTTCCGGTCTACCGGGCTGGGTTTACAGCCATCTTACATCCCGGCCATCACCGGGATATGTTATTAACCCTCGGTTCCAGTGATAATACTTTTACCCGACAATATCAAAAAACATCATCACCACTTCCCACCCATCCAAATCTTATCAAATCACATGTTTCCCATATTCTCAAACTCCCAAAACACCACCCACAATGCTCATCCAAAATAACCTCAAACCCACCATCCATTCACCCGCAACCCTAACCCACCCTATCCCATCTTCCACCGGTCACGAGACCACCTTCCCGTATGCCCCTGTTCCGTCATCACTAACAAAGGCAATAGCCTCACGATAATGAACCGGAGGAACGGCATGAGAATTGCCCCTGTTATAAGGGTAACGGAACGGGCGTTAAGCATTGGTGATTTTGCGGCATGTAGAAAATGTGGATTGTATCAGGGCGTTTATCTAAGATATGGTGAATGAACAAACGGAACCGCAAAACCTCCTCGGAGGTCTCTTCCGATGGTGAGGCGAGGAAATTGACTGGTCGTGTATGGACATACATACATGAAGAACCCATGGAACCTCTTACTTATTACACATACAACCCGCGTCAAGGCACCGCGGCTATATAGTAGTTCATGACTAACATACCCAGTCACCTGACCTCGTCGTTTCACCCATCCATTGTTTCCTCATCTAAATTCCCCACACGATCACTTTCCCCGGATTCCTGAGACTCCACAATTGACTACATCCAACGCGTCAATCTATGTACCCATCCAAGCGGCATATGACCATCTCTAAGTACTACACACCCTACTTTCCCACCAAGCCGGTATAACCCGGGTCACCAAAAACCTGTACAACCGTAACCAATGTACTCATCCCTCTCTACGACCACTACAAAATCTACAAATCAATACCATCCCATTAGCCCGAAATCCACACATCGTCAAAATCCATAAACCCTCCCTATCCGACCCGTCTTGGCAATCTATTGCTAAGAATCCCTGCCAAAACATATTCAGCACCGTATATATACCCCGTGACCAAACCACAAGATCATTCAGCACCCTTCTTACAAACAGAAACTAGGGTGCTACGTACCTTCCAGTCAAGTTTTCTCCCCCGTGTCCGAGTCTACCCGCATCGTGATACAAGAGCCGTATATAGAATAGAATCTCAAAGTACATACAAGGGAGGTAGGCAACATTTTGACAGACAGACAGTCTTCTTCCGCACCACCGAGATACAATACTTTGTACACCCTGTCTCCCTTCCGGGTTGAAGGAATCTTTTGCCTTCTTTGCCACCAATTATCTTTTCATTTTCCACTTGCGTCACTAATCGCCTATACAAACTTGTCAATCTACAATTCCACTGTTCCGAAATCACCCGCTCTGCCCTGTCAATCATCCTTCTCTTCTCATCCACATCAAATCCCAGAATTCTGTACCATCCACCACTATTGAGCCTCCCCCGCATTCCATTTATCCAATCAAATCGCCCATAATCAACTACCGGCTCCGCAACTTCGAGAAGCCTCGGTGACAGACCCCGGAATCTCTCGGCATATCTCGGAATACCCGAACCCTATTGACAACATTAACCCTATTATTCACATGTCATGTCATTCACTCAACGTCAGTGTTCTTCAAATTTTGAAATCAAATTCAAACAAAGCAAAACAAACGATCCCATCCTTTTGATGTCCCTGTCCTATACCTCAACCAGGAACAAACCCATCCTTCTCCCCATTTACTCATCGTCGGTGCAAAGCTTAATGATCTTTCCAATGGCAATAGTCTGACCCTGATCACGCAGCGTGAACCGACCCATCTGGGCATAATCCTCAAACTTCTCCACACAAACAGACCCAACTCCACCAGTCACCTTGAGGCGCGCAATAATACTGTCACCCTTCTTGGCGTGCGTAGGAGCCTTCTTAGATCTGCGGTTGGTTCCCTTTTGCAGAGAGTGTAGCAGCGCATCAAAAGTTACCTCCTCAATGGCAGCGTGCACGTGAAGCACACAGTTGTATCCACTGGTCAAGATACTCTTGAGCTCAAGAATCTTGATCTGCGCCTCGAAGCTGGTGACGTTGTGTACCAGACGCTTGGGTGAGCACAGCACGAAACCGGGCTGAACCTCTTCTTCTTCAATGTTGCGAAGACGGATACGAACCTGCTCACCGCACTGCGCAATCGCAACTTCGTCTTCAGTCTCAGTGTACAACGCCGAAACTTCAACAGCTTGCTTGTTGGGCATCATCACCAGAGACATGTTCTTCTTGATGACACCCGCCTCAATCTTACCCTCAACCATAGTACCGAGATCACGGTACTTGCCGTTGACAGACATCATGAATGGCGCGTTGAGCTTACGGTCAAGCGACTTCATGTTGTCAAGGTACTCCAGAAGCGAAGGGCCGCTGTACCACGGGCAGTCCTTGGGGTTGACCCGCTCCTTGATACCAGCACCAATCTGCGCAGCAACGGGCATGATGTGAACATCAGTCTTGAGGTTGTAACCAGTAGCCTTAAGGAACTGCGACAGCTTGGTAGTGCACTCCTTGTAACGGTCGTGCGACCACTCGACAGTGGGGTCGTCCATCTTGTTAATCACAACAATCAGCTTGTTGACACCCTGAGTCTTGGCCAACATGGCGTGCTCTCTGGTCTGTCCACCACGCTCGAAACCAGTCTCGTACTCACCCTTACGGGCGGAAATGACCAGAATACCAACATCAGCCTGCGAGGCACCACCAATCATGCTGGGCACATACGTCTTGTGACCAGGCGCATCCAGAATCGAGTAACGGCGCTTGTCAGTCTCAAAGTACGCACGACCAACCTCGACAGTCTTTCCGGCAGAACGCTCCTCCTTGGTCAAATCCAGAGCCCAAGAAAGGTACCAAGTCTCACGACCAAGCTCCTTGGCCTCACGCTTGTACTTGTCCATCGTTCTCTCGTCAACCATGCCAGTGGCGTACAGAATGGAACCACCCAGAGTGGACTTGCCGGCATCAACGTGGCCAATGAAGATAATGTTGACGTGCTCCTTGCCGTACAGACCCTCGAGAGTCTCCTGGTCGACATCAGCAGTCTGCTCCTTCTCAACAGCATCAGCCTGGCGGGCAACAGCGGGAGTCGCAGCCTTCTTGGCAGCAGCCGAAGCAGCAGCAGGGGCAGCCGCCTTCTTTTCCTCCTTCTTGGCCTCGACCTTGGGTTCCTCCTTCTTAGCCTCCTCCTTCTTGACCTCAGCCTTGGGCTCCTCCTTCTTAGTCTCTCCACCGAGGGACAAAACCTTAGCCTTAGGCTTCTCGTCACCACCAAGGGAAAGAACCTTGGCCTTGGGCTTGTCGTCACCGCCAATAGAGAGGACCTTGGCCTTAACGGGGGCACCGGTAGCGCCGATGCTCAACACCTTTGGCTTAGAGGGAGCGCCGGTCGAAGCAGCGGGGGCGGGGTTGGCAAGTGGTCTGGTCTGGGGCTGGTTCTGGTTGAAGGTGCGCTGGTTGTTGTTGTTGTACTGGTTGTTGTATTGCTGGTTACCTGCGGGAGAACACATAGAAGGGTTAGTCACATGAGGCGCAACTCGTCATAAACATGAATGAACACTCACCGTAGCTCTGGTTACCGTACTGTTGGTTGTAACCCTGCTGGCCGTACTGCTGGTTGCCATACTGCTGGTTGCCATACTGCTGCTGGCCGTAGCCCTGCTGGCCATAGCCTTGGTTGCCGTACTGCTGGTACTGGTTGTTACCATACTGCTGGTACTGGTTGTATCCGCCGTACTGGCCACCGCCGGGGGTGAAGGAAGCGGCGCCGGGGGTAAAAGAGGAAGCGCCGGGGGTGAAGGAAGCAGCACCGGGGACAAAGTTGCCCGGCTGTTGCTGCTGGTTCAGGTTCATCTGCTGAGCCCGACGGGCGAGTTCGTCATCATTAGGGTTCGACATATTGGCGATTTTTGTCTGCAAAATAAAAAAGCGGAAGGAGGAAAGGTCAGAGTTGTCGGGATATCCAGCCAAAGTCGATTTAATGATTTATCGGTGGAGCCAGGATTTGATGGCGGGGTCGGAAAGATGGGCGTCGAGGGGTTTGACGACCTTGGATTTAATTTGACAGAGAAAAGAAAGTAGACTTCTTAAGACAATGAAGAATCCGCCACTAAAATGCAGAATTGCCAGGAAAATTAAACGCAAGGCTGTCAACTGCCTACATACAAAGAACTAGTCGGAACTGCAGTGTGATCTTGCCCAGTATCGACGCTCTTTCCGGCGTCATTAAACTTTTACGTAGAGCCCCTTCACCGATGATTTTAGCGGCCAAAAGTGCCCGGACAGCGGTACTGCCAAATTTGTAACGGCCTAGCTGGGTAAATATTTGGCTGCAAGCACTACATTTGATGCGCTATAATGGTGGAAAGTGCCCCACTGATCGAGGCCTGGGAAGATTTTCCCATAAAAGGTGGGGCTTGTTCCGTGGTGGTTACACCGGTGTATAAAGTTGAACCCTAATGCTTTTGATGACACGACCGAAAGAGGTAATAAACGACGGCTTGTATGGTGTTGTTTGGAGTATCTAGACTTTGAACATGATCTTTGATTGGAGCTTTTGATATTGTTCGTAGAAAGACTGTTATTTTTTTTGTAGATTTTCTCATTTCCGAACTTGGTCTTACTTCAAAATCCGCATGTATCCACGCTGTGTGAGAGGTATTTGGTTTCAGTATCTAAAGACGAGACTACACGGCATCTGCAGAGACTGAAAGGGTAGTTTAAGGGAAATACAAGTAGTCCCCGACAAGTGAATTCAAAACCCTATTAGATAACCTGCCTTTCGATGGGGCACTAGATAGAACGTCGAAAGTCGCGACAAACATGAGAATGTCCAGCCCATACAAACAAGCAATCACTTGGTATCCCAAGAGAACGTGTATAAAAGGAACACCCCCGACTCGAACAAATTCCAAAACCTACTCTTAGAACGCACTTCTTTCACGTTCTATACTCTCGATCACTGGCCAAGAAAAACTCATCAACGGCCAGTTTGATTGCCCCGTGTTTGGCGATGGCCAGTGGACAATGTCTTCTCGATCCAACATACATTGCAGGTCTCCGCAATTACACCTCTTCTTGGCAACTCGTCAAAGTGCTACCCCAGACCCAGACTGTCTGGTGGACGGCGGATGGCATAAGTGGGATTCTCTGGTAGAAAGGTCCATCGCTATCATTTATACAGTATGGGTCTCCTTGCGACATGGTAGTTGAGGCTGCCATTTATTTCTCCAGGTTGGATGGTTCGTCTAGAACCTGAGCAGATCTCTCCTTTCCCTCACCCAAGTTTTCCAACACTTCCTCGGAAGTAAGAAACAATATACTCTATGCAGAGGCGGCCTATCACTTTTTAGTCTCTGTTACATCGGATACACAATATCCTTCATTTTGACCATTATCCGGTATCTGCCATATTAACAAGTCATACTAGTTAGAGTAGACGTCAAATAAAACACAAACTGTCACTCAAAGTAACATATACCGTGAAGTCGACATCAATATATCTTTAGTGTCTTTTCAATAACTCAGGCATCTACCCGACCCACAGTTACTCGAGCAAACTTCCGAAGATCACTCATGCAGTTCCCACTCTATCTATCCTTTTCCGTGTAGGCTACCACATGAAACACATAATACCCCAGCCAAGGAGAGCCGCATTGCCCCCAAAAGGGTCGATTAGGGTTATACATGTCATGAGCTAATCAGCCAGGGTACATCACGAAGCACTGAAATCACTAGTTAACAATTCAGAATGCGATGTGTAATTCGTAGAGGAATACAGATCGCAAAAGAAACCGTTGATTGGAAGAGAAATGCCCTACCGAAGGACCACGCTTCGGAGAACTAGATATTGCGTAATGGCTCCACAATGACAATGGTTTGCGTGTAAATCAAGCTTGTTAGTCCGCGGCTGTACCAAGTCATGCAGGAATGCTGGAGCCTAGAGAGGCGAAGAGGCAGTATCACAGTCGACTTGATAATCTGTATAAAGTTCTTCACTTTCGTCATCACAAGTAATATATTCATCGCCTTCTTCTCCATTTTTTGTTGCATACTCCTCACTTTGTGCCGCTTACATCATCATTCATCCCTTTTTGGTTTCCTTGTCTTGTGCAACTAGTTACGCCTGCAGACTACGTCACGTTGTTACCGCTGGCAGGTTTCCCCACTGAAGCTGCTTTGACCGATTTAAAGAAGGCGCCTGGATTTGTGATATTATTTGACCCCGCGTTATCCCATCATTAGAACCCCACAGCATTGGCGCAATTGAGAAGTGGAATTTAAAGTTTAAACGCGGCCATTTGTTTGGATTGGATTTATTATCTGTCTTTCGATATTTACATACACCTTCAATATGTTTCGCGCCGCAGCTACTAACCCGTACGATGAGGCCGTCGGTATGTGGGAGAGCCCGTTTTTGAGGGTATTTGGACTCTAGCTAACTTGCGATTTGTATAGCTGCCGCGACTGATGAGAACCTCACTTCAGAAGACTGGGGTGCCATTATCGATCTATGCGATCGTGTCACCACTGACGACAAAGGTCCCCAGAATGTCGTCCAAAGCATCATCAAGCGCCTAACCCACCGTAATGCTAATGTCCAACTGTACACTCTCGAGGTATGTATCTCGCTCCTTCCTTATCTACCGACATAACTAACCGTACCTTCTCTTTAGGTCTCCAACGCCCTTAGCCAGAACTGCGGCAAGCCCATTCATCGTGAACTCGCCAGCCGCGCCTTCACCGACGCGCTCCTCCGTCTCGCCAATGACCGCAACACCCACCCACAAGTGAAGCCCAAGATTCTCGAGCGCATGAAAGGGTGGACTGACCTGTTCTCGGGTGACGCCGACCTTGGAATCATGAAGACAGCCTATATGCAATTGAAACAGGCGAATCCCCATCTGGAACCACCCAGTGCGCCGCAAAAGAGTCGACTTACGGATATCGATAGACAGAGAGAAGAAGAGGATCTACAGAAAGCGCTTGAATTAAGTTTACAAGACGAAGAGAGGCGCAAGTCTGTCTTCGTTGCGCCAAGCCAGGGGAAGACGAACCAAGGTTCCGCGCCAGCTTCCTCTGAAGCCCAGGCTCCCGCGGAAGCTCCCACTACGGCATCTCGGGGAACCACGGCTGCGACGGTGTCCCGTGTTCGTGCAATCTACGATTTTGTTCCTTCTGAAGAAGGTGAACTGGAGTTTAAGAAGGGTGACGTCATTGCGGTTTTAGAGTCTGTTTTCAAGGACTGGTGGCGTGGGTCTCTACGTGGGCAGACGGGAATTTTCCCGTTGAATTATGTGGAGAAGTTGACGGATCCTACACCTGATGAGATTAAGCGGGAAGCTCAGATGGAGGCTGAGGTTTTTGCCGAGATTAAGAATGTGGAGAAGTTGTTGACCTTGTTGAGTACCTTGCCTAGTACTGATGACAACGATGAGATTTCGGTAGGTCGCTTGGTTGACTATGGGTGGAATATAAACTAACTAGCCATTACAGAAACTGTACCAACGGACTACTGCCATCCGTCCTAAGCTGATTAAGCTTATTGAGAAGTACTCCCAGAAGAAGGGTAAGTTGCACGATTTCGAAAACATGGACATTGACTAACCTTCTATAGATGACTTCACCCAGTTGAACGAAAAGTTCATCAAGGCCAGACGGGACTACGAGGGTCTCTTAGACGCTTCCATGTCACAGCCGCCGCAGTCACAGCACGGGTACTACGCGCAAGGCCAAAGACAGCCTCAAGGCCAACCTCCATCACAGTACCCTCCAGTCGGCGGTGCTCCATCCGGTTACCCAGGAGCCCCACCTCAACAGGCTCAAGCCCCAGTTGACCCCCGGTACTACGCGCAACAAGACCCGCAGGTGGTTGCCGCCGCCCCCGCTTCTCACCAATACCGTCCTGACAGCGCCAGTCCCGCTCCACACTACCAACACCCTCCTCAATCCTCGGGGACCCCCGCCCCCTTCTTCATGGCCGGTGTTGAAGTACCCGCCGCGACCCCCCAGCAGCCTCCTACTACCTACCCACTCCGTCCCGCCGGCACCCCCGCTGAACAACCACCCTCCGCCCCGCCAAGTGCCCCACAACCACAAACCTTCCAGCCCTTCGCCCAACCGACTAATTCCACCCGCCCACACAGTACCTATGGCGCCCAGGAACTCGCCACGTCAGTTTACGACTCCCCGATAACCCCACCACAGGGGAACCCGTACGGCAATTCGTCATCTGGTACACCGGCGCCTAGTGCGCCGAGTGCCCCGCCACCAAGCGTCCCAGGAGCGCCGCCTGTGCCGTTTACCCAGCCGCAACCTCCGAGGACATATCAGGCTGCTACGCCGGCTGTAGCGGGGATTTCAGGGGCTCAGCAGAACCCCGGACAGGGACAGACGGGAGCGGGAGGGTATAAGCCTTATGTGCCACCGGGACAGCAGGATGCGGCGGATTATTATCGGACGGGATACTAAGAGTTAGTTTTTGTTAGGTTGAATGCATTGTTTGATTTTCTTGTTCCATTAATAATTGGGTATTCTCTGAATGTACTGAACTGAATTGCTTTTATCCGGGATCTACGATTTCTAACGTCTCCCATAAACTGAGCTTTCGTCAGGACGAGGCCCCTTCTGTGAAGCCCGTGAAAGATCCCCCGTAGCTACCCGTCCAACACTCTCATACTTCTCCTGCTCAACAGGTCCTCTATACGTCACAGACGACCCACTAGTATCCCGTTTAAACAACTCCATCATATCCTTCATCCCCAGCTTGAAAGCGCCCTTGCGCATACCACCTTCAATAGCCTGTTCTGCCAATTCCCTCTTCTTCTCCTGTAGCTGAACAATTCTCTCCTCGACACTTCCCTCGATGGTCAACTTGTATACAACCACATCAACCTTTTGAGTTAGCCGGTGAACCCGGTCAATGGCCTGTTCCTCAATAAACGGGTTCCAAAAGGGTTCGAGGATGACCACGCGAGTGGCGGCTGTAAGGTTTAACCCAAGGGAACCGCACTTCAAACTACACAGAAGAACCCGGGTACGGGGGTTCTCTCGGAGAGATTTCAAAGAGGCTTCGCGTTGGTCATTTCTCATTTGTCCGTCGTAACGAACAAAGGAGATGTCATGACGACGGAGGAACGGCTCGACTACCGTGAGCATGGATGTGAATTGGGAGAAGACAATGAACTTGTGTTCTTCACATTCGTTTTCAAGAATGCGTAGGAGCTCGCGGATCTTGGAAGAGGCGAGGATTCGGTCGCCGGCCAGGAAGGGGTTTTCATCACTTTCGTCGGAGTCTACGTCGCGGGGGGCGCGCTTACGTCTCCGAGAGCGAGGACCGAAACTCATACCTTCGTCTCCAGAGGTGATGACGCCTGAGATGGTTGATGTTTCTTCATATGAAGAGTCTGAAGAGTCCGACTCGTCTTTGACCTTTGTCTGTTTCTTTTTAGTCTTGGTGTCCTTAACCTCCTTCTCCTGCTTAGTCTTCTTCTCTTTCTTGACCCGCATCTCTCTTCTCTGGTCTTGATCAAACATTGAAAGATCCGACTTACACGCCTGACAAGTGTCTTCACCAGCTTCAGCTTCTTGCTTCTCCAAGCCCTTTCCACAAACATAGCACATGCGAACCTGGATATCGACACCAGAAAGTAAATCCGCCAACTCGCCCATCTCGTTGTTGCTCACTTTTCCCTTAGTGATACCCTCCATATCTTCCTTATCACGATCAAGCTTGCCAGCCACTAGCTTCGGGTGGTCACACGCCTGTCTCAGACGCAACAGGAGAACTAAGGCGTTGGCATAACTGATCTTTTCCTTCATCATGCGCTTCATGCTTTGATCCGCACGTTCTTCCAATTGCTGGTAGAAGCGCTTTTCAGCTTCGGTAAACTTGACAGCAACAGCCTGGACCTTACGCTGTGTAACACGGAAAGCAGGGCTAGGAAGAGTGGCATCGGGATTCCCTTCGACAGTGTTCTTCTTGCGGATAGCATCCATAGCCTTCTTTCCACCAGGAACCATGGCACCCTCCTCGCGAAGAATACTCTTCATCCGTCTCTTCATGAAGCAACGAAGAAGACTATGAAGTCTGGCAACAGCGAGATGTCCCTTTCCGTTCTTCATGGGCTTATCAATATGTTCCCGCCACTCTTTGAGATCATCATACGGCCGAATCTTCAAGAAGCAAATCAAAGATTGTAGTTCATCCAAGTTATTCTGCATCGGCGTGCCAGTGAGACACCACCGGAACTCGGAACGAAGGTCATAGCAAGCCTTGGTCGCCTTTGCATTCCGGTTTTTGATAGTGTGGGCCTCGTCCAGGACAACACGCCACCAGTGGACACCAGCGCATCCCACAAAATGGTCCTTACTAGACGACCCAAATTCGGAAACCAAAGTCTGATACGTCGTAACCACAACATCAAACTTAGTTAGGTCTTCCGGTTTCTTCGATCTCTTCGGGCCGTGGTGAACGCAAACCTTCATCCCAACCGAGCCTTTAACCTTTTCTTTAATTTCCAACTCCCATTGTTCAATCAGAGCCACTGGTGCAATCACCAACGTCGACTTCGAGATGTCACCGTAATGCTTCTTGTAATGGGATGATGTTTTCTCCGGCTTCCGATGGGAAAGAATAAGGGAGATGGTTTGAACAGTCTTTCCCATTCCCATGTCATCAGCAAGAATACCGCCTTTAGGCACCTTTCCTTTCTTGACTGGGCCTAACTCTCTTCCTTTCATCCAGCGCACACCCTTGACTTGGTGCGGGAGTAGCTCCACAGCCAAGTCCGGCAACACTCCAGACTCTGGGATGGGCTCAACACCGGTTGATTTCTTCGGTGCCTTAGGAACAACTTCCTTCTCCTCGGTCCTATCTTCAATCTTATCATCATCATCGTCCTCCTCCTCCTCCATGTTTCCCTCCAATAAGTTGATCAAATCCTCAGTTGCCTTCCCCGGGTCCGTATAAAACACATCACTGGAACTAACCATGCTACTGTTGTTCCCCTTGGCAGGTTCCTGTGCTTTGTACTGCATACTCCCAAACGTCTGACCCATCGAATTATAACTCTGCGATGGCGCCGGGTTCTTTGGCATCATAAGAGGCATTGGCCCCTCATCTCTCCGTACACTAATCCTATGCGCACCCTGATCAATATGATGTTCAGGTCTCTGCTTCCGCTGATTGAACATAGCCATCTGCTTGCTAGAAGAAACCAATCCTGTCTGCCCCGGTGCCTTGCGCGGTACTTTACGCGACGCACTAATGGAGGCCCCAGTTTGCGATGACCCCCCACCACTAGGCCCCAAATTCAAAATAGAGTTAGAAGCAGGCTGGCGCGATCCCTTAATCTGGGAACCATTGCCTCCAGAGCGGTCAATCCAAGAATCACCAAGAGCGGCAGTCTTGTTGATAATATCCTCAAGGTCGTCAAAATCATCCGTATTATTTTCCTTCGCCGAGCGTCCCGGGTCTTGTAGTTTCCGAGACATGGTGAGTACCGGTATATATCAGTCGTGATCGCAAGGTATTTCTAGTCGCGACAATCCGTCGGTTTCGGTCAAAGTTATTCGCAGTAGAAAGTGATTCGTCTCTACACAAGCGCAAGTGTTTCTATATTCACCAGATAAAATAAGTTAGCCACTCAACGTCGTAAACAAACCAAAACAATGGCGACTAATTGTTTGTTATGCATGCATGGAGGGGCAACGCAAAACTACCCAGAGCTCCAGTTGTTCAACAGGGGTTTAGAGCTTATGTAGAACGGGCCAAGAGTCGTGATGACAGGGGTTAATGTGACTTACATCCAAGTGTTCAAGATATTTGATGAATAAATTGAGGTTTGATCAAAGATGATCATGAAGAAAAGAAGAATGTAAAGTGACAGAAAAAATCTGTGGGTTTAAATAAAAGTGGTCTCCCCGGACTACATTCATATCCTCCGGGTAGTTACCAGATACAAGTTCATTATGATTTTCTTATGTTAGCAACTTCCTCAAAGCATTTCTGCGCATGGGATTTAGGTTAGCACTGACAGTAGGGTCCACGACCAGTACAATTTTACTACTGATATCACGATGCAAACCGGACAATGCAACTTACTCTCTGCCATTGTCACCCTAACATACCCCAGCGGAACAACACACATATAGACATCGATTCAACTCCCAAATCAACCAAATGTTAAAGACGAGTGTTCCCTTAATCATTGAATACAGACTAAATATGTACAAACCATCCATAACCAATACCAAACACCCCAAAAGCAAACCATTAGACGTGAGAAACACAAACTGAGAATACCCAAACAACACCAAAATCAAAAACCAAACTGTGATATCCGCCAGAACATAGCACCAAAAAGATAAACAAACCAAAGCAAAGAACATGACGCCCTGCTTACAAACAAAATAAAACCGAAAACAGCATCGGGGGGTCATTCAATACCCGCCGGTTAACAAGGCCGTGACTCAAACTCATGAGAAAAACAAAAAGAAAATGGACGAATTGAATCGTCTAGTGATGGCATGTGTATGTCACCACTCATGAACCCAATAAATGGGACAATATTGTTACTCCTGTTCCGGAATACTATCAGGGCGGCCACCCTCATCCAGACTCATTCTACCAATGGGACTCTCCGACAACTCAAGCATAAACATTTCCGCATCCCGATCTCTACTCTGACGACGGATACCACTTGCATAGCTTGCTTGTCCCGAATTTGCCCCCGAATCTGTACCTCTCTTCGCCATTCCAGTATATCTCTGTCTCCCAAAAGGTGAAGCTGACATACTCTTTCTACCAGCAATAAGCGACGCCATCCGGGAATCCGATGCACTGCCTTCAACAGGCGATTGAAGCGGGCTAGTAGGAGACGAGATAGCCTCACCCGTAGCCGAAGGCCCTACAATAGCAGGGCTTAGACTAGCTCCTCCACCAAATGCAAGGACATCATCATCTTCCTCTCCGTTAGGAGATGGGCCGACACCTGACGGTCGCTGGTAGGGGCCGATACGAGGAGACCGCGGGATGTCGATAGCAGTCGCTGCGGTTCGGGAGTTAGCCCTAGTTCTAAAGGGCATACGTGCCGACGATGACGAAGTTGGCCTAGGCCCAATACTCGCAATATTGTGCGTCGAATCAGCCAACGAATTCGTGCTAAGTCTCGATGGAATGTTGGGCGCATGAGGAGACTGTGGCTTGCCGGGGGATCCCACGGCCCAGCTGTTCGGCGATGGTCCTGAAATCCGTCTAGTCGATGCTTTGGCGATCGTGGCCGAAGCGGTCATCGACTCGGTAAGTTGCATGGCTGATTCTCTCATCCCCATGTACTTGTTAAGTTGGTTTCGAGTTCTTTCCGTATTCGACTCTCCAGTAGCAGGCTTGAAGCTCTTGAGATCCTTGCGGCTGTCCAGCATATCCAAAAAGTCCTTGAGGCCAACATTCCCTTCAATCTCGGCGCCACCTTCGTCTGTCTGGTATGAGTTCCGCGACGAACCAGTATAGACTCCCAATGGCGGAGCCACATCAGACCCTAGACTCTGCTTATCCAAAATCCCCACATCTTCGTCGGGGTACTTGGGTGTTCCCGCGATCGATAATGTACTCCGTCTGTGTGGGAAACTACTGGAGTATTTGTTCATAGATGAAGGTTTAGGGGAACCTGCAACATGAGACTCCACACTAGAAGGACCCGATGGGGCAGAAGGCGGAATACCACCTGGATTTCTGAGCTGCGTCAGGCCAGCAAGTGTCGAGTGCGACTTATTACGTGCATGGGCCAAATGCTGTGCCGGCGTCCGGGCTGATGCCATGCGTGGTGATGGCGGTTCCGCATCTGGGATTCTTGGGGAACTCGAGAGAGCTCCAGCTTTGAAAGGCACAAAGGGCATAGAGAGAGATGATCGTCTTGAGGTCTCGCCAGTAGTACTCAACCGTGTACCCCATGGCTTGCCTCCAGCAGCTGGTAATGAATGGGGTACCTGATTATCAGGAAGTGCTGGTGTACCTGAGCGTGAGCGTGAATAAGAACTTGAATCTGAGCCAGGAGCCTTGACTTGATTCAAGGCTGTAAGTGGGCTAATAGAAATGGCATTTTCGCCATGAAACGTATTAAGACTGCCGTAAGTCTGTACAGGTTGCGGTAAAGGACCCGTCGATACAGCCCGTGTCTGGCGAAGCGGCAGAGAAGAGACATTCGCATGTTGCTCCATTGCTCGTCTACCAGCAATCGGCTTAGGAATAGAGGGTTGGAAGAAGCAATCACCAATAAGGTGTGAACTAGTAGGGACTGTATCGTCGTCAATTCTGAAAGTGCACTCATTGCGGTAAGTCCAATTTACTGAGATAGAACCGATGGGGATCTCTATTTCGCCCAGGTCCTTCTCTGTTACAACATCTGGCTGGCTGAATAATGGCCAGTGAAGAGGATCTTTACTTCTGGAAACGGAAACCGCCCCAGACCGGACGCGAACCTTTGGTGTGAGAAGACTATTGCAATCTCTGAACTGCTGGCAGTGATTGAAGATGTGGCCGAGATTTAATAGGGTGTAAAACGCACGGAAGAATGCGATGCAGCGCTTGTAAACTCCGGGTAGTATAGGTGAGAATTCGCCCAGGTCTTCAAGGTCGTTCTCCTTGTTGAAATCGGAGGAATCGAGAGTAATAGTCCACCGTTCGAGGATAACTTCTGGATGTGCAGAAATCTTGACGTTGGCATTCGCAGCTGCAGAGCGAAGCGCGTTAATAACGTCCCATCTTTGGCCAGCTTCATCAATGGCCATTACGGTCTGTGACGAACTCAAGTCCTTAGTCTCAAGATACACTTCAATGACCAGTGTTGGTGGGGGGTTGTTAACTGTGCATGACTTCCAGGCTCGGAGGTCGTCATGGAAGTCGTTAAACTCGCGAGTTTGCAGAGCAAACTATAAAGTAAGCTTATGTTAGTAAAACTATCAAAATCATGTTGGAAGTACGAGAATTAAAGGGGCCACTTACCCAACGGTTATACCGAGGTTGGTTTATGAACTGCTGGATTTGGTATCTAGACTGGATAATCAGTGCTGCAGCCTTGACAAAGACATTCTAGAAGATTGAAGACATGGTTAGTAAATGCGCCCAATGGTTTTGTGTGCCTGAGAGACATACCTGGAGAATGAGATTCAGGCGGTTCACAGCCTCTTCGCTTGGTGTCTTGGATGAAACTGATAATCTGTGGTTGCGTTTCTCTTTTTCCCGATCACTGCCGGACGGGACTGTAGATCGTGGGCGACTCGGCGCATAGTCACCACCGGAGCCGACAGCCGGGGATGCCGATTGTGGGGGCACTCTAGGTTGTTGATGCATTTTGATGCTTATCTCAGCACTGATACAGAGTACTGATACAAAATAAATAGAGTGTGTGCAGAACTTGCAAATCGTAGTTCACAAGCAGGTTGCCTTGTTGAAGCAGGCAATCAATGGTTGGTTAAGAGAGACGAGGGGGGCGTTAGTTTACAGCACACAGTGATGTTGGGCTAACGAGTCCATGCTGGGTCTGCAAATGAAAACTAATATGTAATGCGATGGCGATGATGAAAGCAACTAATTAAAGGTATGCTTTTTTGCTACTGTGGGGAAAATGTACACTCGAACTCGCGATGTGTGGTGGACGGCGTCGGTAACGGGATGAGGAGTAGTACAAACACCTACACGCATCACCACTCCAAAATGCAGTGATATGTGTGGTGTGCAGGTAGTAGCAGTAAAAAGCCAGGCACCAGATCCTAACTTTATGTAAGACAAGGCAACAAGCACACCAAGAGATACAATGGTAGAGTGTCTGGTGTCTCTAGAAACGGGCTGGTGTCTTCAATGACAAGCAATAAAGTGCCGGCAAAACAGATTAGGTAGGATACGGCGAGCAGAGTGCTGCCTTGGAAAGTCGGCGCAAAAGGCCAAAGATGTTGATATGTATAAGAGCAAGCGAGGGTACAATGCGCGGGAGGGTTCCGTGCTTGCCGATCTGCCTAGTTTGTGGGGAAATCGGGAGTTGGTCGCGGGCGAATATGACTGTTCTTGATCGTGAAGAGGCGTTGCAACAAGTACGGTGGTTGTTGGGCTACTTGGTGTTGAAATATCAAGAAGAGAAAAGAAGGGAGAAAAGGGATTCTTCGCGGGTGGTTCTAATATGACGACACAAGACGAGGGAAGGTAGTTGCGCAGGTCGGTGTGGTATGGACTTGGGTAGCTCGTGTGTATGGTATAAAGATAGGTGGACTAACCGCAAGCAGAAGCAGCAGTAATAGCAGTGGCAGTAGCAGCAGCAGCAACAGAGAACAAGCAAAGCAGGCGAAACAAAGGGCAATAAGTCTTGTCAAGATGAACAAGTACTATCAAAAGCAGAAAAACAGAACAAAAGTCTATAGTAGCAGAAACAGGTTATTGAGTAGAATAAAAAGAAACAAAAACAACAATCGCAAAAAAAGAGGGCGAGCCAAGTATGTTGTACACAGAACAGGTTTAAGAGGAAGAAGACCAAAAGCAGGGCAGGCTGGTCACTTGCAAGTCACAAGGGTGACGATGACGAGCAAAAAGAAGTCAGCGGTTGGCAGCTGGCGCTACGACCAAGTCCTACAGGTGCCGATAATAGGGCGGGGGTGTGCGAGCCGAGGACAGAAGGGTATCTATCTATTTCGTTGAAAGTGCAGGTAGTTGAAAGTGAACTTTGGGCTTGCGCATTGCATATATGTACGGGTATAGT
Source organism: Huntiella moniliformis (assembly GCA_000712465.1). Taxonomy (NCBI): domain Eukaryota; kingdom Fungi; phylum Ascomycota; class Sordariomycetes; order Microascales; family Ceratocystidaceae; genus Huntiella; species Huntiella moniliformis. The sequence continues at coordinate 36,735 of JMSH01000003.1, read as the reverse complement.
ATAGTATGGTATAATTGCGGAAACGAGACTAGTGACTAATTTGTAGAAGGCAGCTTGGAAGACACGAATGAGGGGAATAGACAAAGATGAAGGCGCGACTCAGATCTGTCTACTAGGTGAAGTGAGCATTCTATGGGATGTGGCGGGAGAAGGCGGGGAGAAAGCCTCGTCTCTTGGTACGTTAATAGCGTATAAGGAAGGTCCTTGGGACAAAATCCGGGAATGGAAAGGCTCTAGACTTGAACTTGTCTGGTTATCAATCAGCCTTCTATCCGGTGTATGTATGGAATCTACAAACGTATGTACATACATATAAAGACTCAATCTACAGTTTCTCTCAGTCAGACTATCCGCCTTTAAATAGTGGTCCGTGTGTCTTTCATTGTGTTCTTGGAAGTGTCGCAAAAGTCAAAGTGCCTTCAGGGCCACCACTAACAAGCTACACTAAACGGCTCCTCGTGACAGGCTCACCAGGCCAGTCAACGGCTAACAGGCGGGAAAAAAAGGTGCTGGTTCGAACCTTGTCTACGGGTGTTCAGATAACGGACAGCAGCAGGAATCGCGGGCCAGGCTCCCTTTTCCCGATACGGATACTGACTGGCTGTGCAGAAACAGCTCGGCGGCTTTATCTCCTGTCACTTGTTCTTGTTCTTGAGGGGTCTTTGTCGCAAAGCTTCGAGCTAGACACTAAACACTAGACCTGCAGGAAGATGCGCCTTGTTCGTTCCCGTTTTGGTCTTACTACACGGGGTGATGATGACTTGGAATTCGCATTTACATTGTAACCTTTACTTGTGTATAGTTGGAAATGTGAATAGCAATATCAACAGCTCCACGAGAACGAAGCGGATTGGCTAAGTAGAAAGCAAACTGCATATATGTTGTAAATGCATGTACTACTTACTGGCCGCGGGATACACGAGAACATAACGCCGCTTGTCTACGTCCCGTCTAGCCACATACAAAGATAGTCTGCCAAGCTTCTTCTAGGCTTCTGAAGCCCTTCGGTTCCCCGGTTCTAATGTAATGAAAACGGCATGCGGCTAATCCAAACAGAAAGTCTGTCGACAACAAAACCATGTTATAAGGCACAACAAAAGACAGCAACTGAAATAGAGGAAACAGGGCAGCACTAGCTTGATTTCGTTATCAAGGGGGGATAACTACGATAAGGGGTCTGTCCAGATCATGCACAATAGTGAGCCAAAGTAGCCAGAGGCACCGCCTAACAGAGAATAACCTGGACATGTTGTAATGTATCGACAGTTTTCTCCAATTACCCGTTCTCACTCGTGTCAATGCAGCTGCAACGTGAAGCGAGTAACAGGCCCCGGACAGGTCGGGTCGTAAGGAAACTCGGGGAACTGGTGGTCTTTGGATTTTAAGGCAAGACAAAGAGGTCTATACTGGGTGGCGCGTGCCAATATCCAAATCTGTGTTAGCGGGGAAGCTGGCAGGTTATCGACAAGACGAATTAGGATTTCAATTAAGCCTAGTGTTTAATTCAGAGTCGGCAATTGTATATAGACAATGACGACAGAATATGATGAGATTTTGTATGTAAAGAGGTTGACTTGCGATACCTCCTTAGTTCGATGAATGAGAGGAATCTAGGCGAGGCTGACAAAAAAAGGAAATATCATGCAGATTTTAACATATAGATCTATCATGTTCAAATATGTATGTATGTCTTTTATAAGCCACGTCCTGCGAAAGTTGCCACAGCCTATAACTTACTTTCGTTTTGCTGCGCAATCGGACCTAATGAGCTTTCTACTCTCTACTATACAGTTTTAGAACAAAACGTGATCTTCCTACAACCAAGCCTATTTCTAGTATAGTGTAAAACCCAATTCTTCCGACAAAGTCACAGTTCAATACTATAACCAATTATAGCCGCAGGGTCTACAAACCTAACCAAGTCCTCTGTAGAACATGGCGCAATACAAAGTTGCCGGACCAACAATCACGAATCAAATGTCGTGCACTCTATTGTGCAGCAGCTGGAAATGTCGCAATAGGATTGATAGGATCTCTGTAAACAGAATCACCAATACCAGTCATACACCGGTGAGTCGTTTTGGGCGACCAATTCCCCAAGTAGCCAGGCAGCTCCTGTTGACTCATGACGACGACTATTCACTATCTGTGTTCAAACGCCCCCATGAAAAGCAGACACTGCAGATGAGCCAGCTGGCAACGTCCCGTTATCAGATAGTCCTATCAGATGTCCTCTTTCTATTCTACTGGCTTCACACTTTACATGCATACTTGGTCGCTAATCCGAAAGAAAAGAAGTCGCATATGTTCCGCCAGCGTCTAGGCCTAAGGATCGGTGCAACCATGTGTACGAAATAGGAAATCAGGACGGCATCTTGGGAATTACAAGGCGCTTTATGCGTAGACAATAGCCGGTTTCGAAATGGGGGCTGAATCTTTTAGTTTCGGTGTAAACTAACAAAAAGGCAAGTATCAATAATGGATGGCTTATCACAATTCAGCACATACACTAAGCTTACACATGAATTGTTATACACAGTCGAGTAGGTGGCTTTTTCCATACATACGTGCTGCAGTCTGTAAGCCCTGCCCTCGATATGGCAATCGATGAACTAAGAATCCTCATAGGTGACGACATGCATGCCGGTTCCCCTGGCCTGGCCCAGGACAGACAGCCAGGAGCTTTCCTTATTCCGTGTATTACTATGTTTGTGGGTTGTGATGTGTAATGGGTAATCAGACCTGTCAATACATGTTTGCCCCCATGTGGCAGTTTTTGTATTCACGCATTGGACTCGCTTAAACATCGACGATATCTATGACTTGACCGCCGTTTACATTGGGCAGCGACGACTTGTGTTTTCTCTAGTTGAGTTGGGTTTAATCTGTTTGGAGAGAAAGGTAAGGCGGTCAAGAAAGGATTCTGTAAATCCATTGACGATAGTAGGTGTAACCCTGTAACATGTGTTGACCCTATAAGTGGCCATATAATTGACCGCTTTTTGGAAACTTGACACGTGAAATAGTCACCCGTAAGGCCGATAGTCATATTATGTCCGTTGCCAAGTAGATAAGGTAAGATAGTAGAGTTGGTTGCTTAAATTTGGAGTGGTGAATGTTGATGGGAAACCATAGGGTGAGCACACTGTGCTACACTGTACATAACAGCACGATTTCCTCATACATTACCGTGTAAATGAAAACAGAAACACTGTGAATTTGTGTTGCTAACCCTAGTCGTACACACAACCCTTATACATAATTCGGCGTCCCGAAGCGGGCACGTGATAGCGCGGATACCAGGCGTTCAACGGAGATAAATCTTCAATGACGTCTAAAGACAGTACCAACCCGTTACTGCCTAATATCCCTCTGGGTAAAAGAGAAAAAAACCCTTTATAGTTGGGGGAAAATGTGATCTCCTTGTTGTTTCTCCGTTTTGTAAACCTTTAAAATTATTAAACCAAATTATCATCAAAAGTCATTCATTATGGCACCGCCATTGCGACGATCGACTAGGAACTCGACGGCCAGAAGGGCAGAAGCTGAAAGTTTGAGGAATGGAACAGTTAATGCCCCTACGGATATCTACGCTGAAATGCTACAGGATGTATCTGTTGAGGTACCTGAGAGACGGTTAAAAAAGCCTGCGAAACGGCGCAGGACCGAGACCTCGCTAGATAGAACGGCGCAAACAGGACCTTCAGGCGCACGACAATCGACAAGTGCGCACCAATCTATAAAGATCCCAGCAAGAAATCTGTCACCCAGAAAGCCGGTGACAAAGGTTGCGCGGATCAATGGGCCTTCTTTCCCCCCACGGCCGAAGAAACCGTCTCATTTCACTTTGATCCTGTCAGACGATGAGGACGAGACTTTTGAGGATGTTAGTCTCCCGAATGCCGTGGTTCAGACTATTGAGAGAGAGAGCGACGATGATTCATCTGGTTCAGAGGAGTCGGACGATGATGACGACAATGTGGCCGTTGAAGTCAACTTTGATAATATCGATTTTGAGAATCTTACACAAGCTATTACCCCAGATGAACAGGAAGTACTTAGTCTCAATCTTTCGGCACATCATGAGGCTGCTAACAGGCCGGCGCACCCTACGATCAGAAGTAAGAAGAAACCTCTGACAAAGGAGCAGAAAGCGCATCGGTTGACGGCCCACCAGATGCATCTTTTGTGTCTGTTAAAGCATTGTTCCATACGGAATGAGTGGTGTAATGACGAGAAAGTTCAGAAAGTCTTGAAAAAGCATCTGAACAAGAGAGCCCGGGACTGCCTATGTCCGAGCAAGACTCTGCTTGAGTTTGCGCAGACTGAGTCGATTAAGCGGGGGCTTGACATGACTGGGAAGATGTGGAGAGTTAAGTGGAAGAAGACAGAACGAGGCATAAAGAGGGCCCTTTGGGCGGCAACAGAGGAGGATCTAGAAACAGTGAGTTTCCTTTGAGTATTTATCATGAGACCCCACTGAGATTGACAATGAATAGTATGAACCTCCCAAAGATACAGACTCATGCTCCAGCATGAAGAACTTCACCGCCTGCGCCGAAAATATGAGTGGTTCCCGTGATGTCGGCGCCCAGCTCTTCTGCGCCCTCCTTCGCGCCGCAGGCATCCGCACCCGCCTCGTCTGCTCTCTCCAAGTCCTCCCGTTCGGCACCAGCGGGCCCACCATGACCATCAACAAAGCCAAATCTCCAACTAAGGCGCAAAAGCGCAAAGCCGAAATGGCGGAGAAAAAACGGAGGGCTTTTGAACTGTATAAACAAGAAGAACCCGATACTGGCCTTGCCGCGATAAGACGTAGAGCGTTAGCTGCGCGGCAAGCCAGAGAAGCTTCTGGGTCAGCTTCAACGCCGGTAGTGGTGACACCACCGCCCCCGCCACAACCGATCAGAGAGAGTCCACAGCCGGTTTTCTGGGTGGAAGTCCTGGACAAGGCTAGTTCCAAATGGATCCCCGCGGACCCTCTGGCAACGAATTCTTTTGCAAAGACAAAAAGTCTTGAGCCGGCTTTAAGTGATACCCAGAACCTGCTCACTTACGTGATAGCGTTCAATCCTAACGGGACAGCCCGCGACGTAACAGCACGGTACACGAAACGCTACAAAGCCAAAACCCGCAAACTACGCATAGAAACGGGAGCCAAAGATGGCACCGAATGGTGGAACAGAGTCCTCCGTCTCTACGCCTCTCCTCGACCTCGTCCTTCAAAGTTATCACTTGCAGAGGACCAGGATCTACAGGACTGTCTTGCCCGGGAACCAATGCCAAGCAACATATCCGATTTTAGAAACCATCCCGACTTTGTACTTCCCAGACACATCCGACGTAATCAGGTTCTTTCACCTGATGCCCGACCCTGTGGAACTGTACGTGCCGGGAAGACGGCCCCGTTAGAACGGGTTTATCCACGTTCCGCTATCCGACAAGTCCACAGTCGTGAGAAATGGTTTCGTCTTGGTAGACAGGTTCGCGCGTCAGAGTATCCCTCCAAGTATCTAACTTCCCGACCACGCCGGAATCTTCGTGATGGGGATGTCCCTGACACCCCGATAGTCACCAGTGTATACACCGAAGAACAAACCGATCCATTCCAACACCCTCCCGTAACAGACGGCATCGTCCCCCGCAACAAATTCGGAAACCTAGAAATCTACACACCCTCCATGGTCCCCAAAGGAGCAACCTACATCCCCCACCCCCTCGCTCCCAAAGCCGCCCAAATCCTCTCTATATCCTACAGTCCGGCGGTAACATCATTCAAATTCCACGGCCGCCACGGCACCGCCGTGCTCAAAGGCGCCGTAATATGCACTGAACACGCCGAAGCCACGTACGCTACAATCCATGGTCTCGAGGCCCTCGCAAGCCAGGCAGCCGAGGAAAGAAAACGCAAGTTCCTTTGGAAAGCCTGGGCTAGGATGCTCATGGGCTTACGTATTCGACAGCGCATTTGGAAGGGGGTGGATTATCAAGGAGAGGAGAGACTGGCGAGGGAACGGCTTGAGGATAGACAGTTGGCACTTGCGAGGGAACGAGATGGTGAGAAGGAGGAACTGGGTCGGTTGGCTTGGATGGAGATGGAGGGATATGGTGGACCAGATGAGGAGGAACAGGCAGGGTGGGTTCATGATGTTAGTTTCTCTGGTGGTGAAGACGAAGGTGGGGGCTTCATTCTAGACGACGATGACGACATTGGTGGGGGCGGTGGCTTTACTATAGAGTAATATAAGAGCTAGACATAACCGTGCCACAAAACACCCCAAACAATAAAAATCTAGTACAAACAAAAATCTCATAATACAATGACTATCGCTACAAGGACCTCAATAATAACCATTAACTTAAGCCTTAAGAGCCTTCATCTTCTCATCCCACGCCAGCTTCTGGGCCTTGTAAGAATCCTCAAACACCTTCTTCTCAGCAGCAGGCAGCTCCTTCCACTTGAGTGCCAACTCCCGGGAGACCTCGGTGATCTTGGCAGTGGAGTTAGGGTCACGCTGAGTCTGCGACCACGCAAGGTAACCGGTCATGGGACGCTTGGGGATACGGGGGTCGACAACAATGGGGGCGGTGCGGGCAGACTTGACGTTGCGGCGGATGAGAGCGCGACGGGCCAGGTTAATGTTGATGACTTCCTGGACAGTCCGGCTGTTGATCCACGCGGCCAGGTCCTTTTCCATCTGAGCCTTTTGAGCAGTAGATTGCTTAGTGTAGGTCTGGTAGAAATCGTTAGTGTCCTGTCACGTTCAATGGGAGCTAAATATATATCTTACCTCAATCTCAGCAGGGCTCAAAGCAGTCCACGCCTTGGAGGCTTCCTTGACATAGTCACCCAACTTGCTAGTCTCCCAGCCGGAAGCGCTGATCTTCTTGAGGTAGTCACCAACAAAGATTATACGGGGCTGAGGAGCGCGGGTTTTGGGCATGTCCTTCAACTGAGCAATCTCCTTGAGCTTCTTAATCTGCTCCTTCTCCTTCTGCTCGGGAGTCAAAACCTTCTTCTTCACAACCTTCTTAACCACCTTCTTAACCGCCTTCTTGGCAGCAGCCTTCTTGACCACCTTCTTCTTCACAACCGGCTTCTTAGCCTTAGCAGCGGGCTTCTTGGCAACAGCCTTCTTGGCCGCGGGCTTCTTAGCAGCGGGCTTCTTAGCAGCAGGCTTCTTAGCAGCAACGGTCTTCTTAGACTTGACGGGCACGTTCAAAGCCGAGGTGGTGTGAATGAGAGCAGCGCGAGTAGTAGGGATGGCGGCCGAGCGGATGGGCAGAACCGCGAGGCGCGATCCGTTAACGACTGCGCGGCGGACGACGACGTTGAGCATTTTAGGTGGATTGATGTGGTGATATAGGGCTGTGGTTTCGGATGCCGGTTAGTTAAAAGTTTAGCTAGAGATTTATGGGTTTCAATATGTCAGGATTTCGGCGTGGTTTGCCAGCAACGAAATTGTGGACCAGTCGTGACCATGAACCTGTCTGGATAAACTGGGGTTGTGTATTGGGAAAGTGGGGCGAGCGTCCGTCCGGCCTGAGGGCGTAATTAGGTGCAGTACAACGTCGTCGGGACGTATTAAGGTTCCTTTAGGGACCTGCTGGAAAAGACTCACAAAAGTTGACACAAGAGTGTAGCGTGGGTTTGTTTCACCTTTGGCGTTTGGTAGCGAAACACAGACCAGTCGACTTCGGCGATGATTTTAATGCTTATCGTGACCGGTGACGAGAGAAGCAAAAAGGAAACTAAGTTTATTATTTTGTCAGATGGCCGTTTCCCTACAAGAAATATATGAGATAGATGCCTGGTCCCAAGGGAGAAAGAGGGATGCACGTTTGTAGGCTGGTCACACTTTTACGTCTGTTGTTTCTTTTTTGGCTGAAGTCTGCATATGTTAACCTGGGTAGTTGCCCGTTTCTATGTCACACATGAAAGTCAAGCTATCCTACATTATGCATGTATAGGTAGGTACCGTATTGTATTGTAACGTTGAGTAGAAATATCTGTGGATAACAAAATGTTGATATACCTACGAAAAAGGGACGGTCCATTGCCATCTACATGTCTGGCCATAACCCGTGATCAAAGGGATCTCCAAATGCGGATTGATATGTATGTCTCTAAGAGTAACCAACTACATAGGCACTAAATCATATGTCACGCCGCTATTCAGAATCCTCTCTTCCACCTGAAGCTTGTCCAAGATAAGTCTAGTAAGCTCTAAAACTCCTGTCATCCTATCCCCACCTGCTGCCACCCGCCAACACTCCAAGCTCAACCCCACTAAGCAAGCTAGTCCCAAGCTCCCAAACGACCAGCGTAACCCAGCGAAGGCAGCATTGGAACGCGAAAGCTACAGGCTGCCACCACCCTGCATTTATCAGCGATAAGCCTCTGAACCAGCATAGCTCCAGACCGAAACCTCGTAACACCAGTAGCAGCCTTACCTTGCGACCAGCGCCAATACATCGCAACGTCATCAACCACCAATCCACCCATTAATTACGGCCATTGTCGTCTTTACTTGATACCCGCCAACAAAACCAGTCTCTTCACATATCACAATGGATCACCGTCCTCAAGCCTGGGGTAGAGTAAGTCTCCGCGCAACCACGGCACCCCGCCATCACGGACATTCCCAGCTAACACCGGCCCCTCCATCTAGCCCAGAGATGACGTCTACGGCGCCTACGATGCCTCTCACCTCCACAATGGCCCCAAGCAGGCCACCCAGAGCCCCATTGTCACCGGTACCTCGGTCATTGCCATCAAGTTCGACAAGGGCGTTGTCATTGCCGCCGACAACCTGGGTAAGCAGCCCTCTCTCCACCCCCATCCGTATCCCCCACTAACCCCGTGCAGCCTCGTACGGGTCCCTCGCCCGCTTCACCAACGTCAAGCGTCTTCGCCCCTTCGCCAACACCTCCGTAGTCGGCTTTGGTGGTGACGTTTCCGACATGCAATACCTCGATCGCCACCTCAACTCCCTCGACATTGACACGCGCTACAGCACCGCCAGTGCCATGACAGCCAGCAGTCTCTACCGGTACCTCTCCAAGCTCATGTACGNCCCGCCGTTCCAAGTTGAACCCCCTCTGGAACCACCTTCTCGTTGCCGGTCTCGACGACGATGACGCCCCTTTCCTCGCCGCCGTGGATCTCCTTGGTACTACCTACTCTTCTCCCTCGCTCGCCACTGGCTTCGGTGCCCACCTTGCTCAGCCCATCATGCGCAAGTATGCCCCAGATGAGGAGTCGGCGGCCAAGTTGACACAGGAGGAGGCTGTCCACGTGATCAAGGAGTGCATGAAGGTTCTGTATTACCGCGATGCGCGGTCATTGGATAAGTACTCGATTGCAGTGGTTACCAAGGAAGGTATTGACTTGAAGGAGGACGAAGAGTTGGAGAAGCAAAGCTGGGCTTTTGCTGAGCGTATTCGGGGATACGGAACCCAAACTGTTTAAATGGGGAAGAAGGAGAGTCAATGATTTTTATTAATACACCATGTCAATGAGAAACGGTACAATACATGATTGAAGATTTTGAAGCTACGAAGATAAAACAAGACATCAAGACACTAGTGGCAAGTGGCAAGTCAATGTCAATTAGGAACAACACAACACAGTTCCTGACTACGAAAATAGTCAGAGACATTAACACTAAGGAACAAGCCCAAAAGATGAATGTTTACTGTTTATATTTTATATTTACATAACACAGATTGCGTCTTTTTTCGCCGAACAAGATCAAGCAATCAGACCAGTTGACTAGTCAGGGCCTAAGAAAACTCGACTTCAACATCAACCACTCTAAAGCGTTATACGAGAGACAAAAACAAGCATCCCGCTATAAAATGTAAAGACACACAAGACTAAAAACATGAGGGGAAAAGAGACCAAAATCGGAAACGTAAAAGACACAGCAAGGAAAGACCATTAACACATGAAAAGAACAAGTACAGAGCCCTTGTCTTGACACAACCCAGTAGTAAAAAGAACATGAAATACCCAAACAAAACAACAAATGGATCGCAAGGTATCAGAGACAGAGATGACAAGGTAGATACGTAAAGAACAAGAGACATGGAAAGACAACACACTCAAACGTCAAGCTTACTCGACAGTAACCGACTTGGCCAGGTTACGAGGGAAGTCGACGTTGAGGCCCTCAAGAACAGCCAGCCAGTAGGCAATAAGCTGGAGAGGGATGACGTTGAGGATACCCTGAAGGACATCGACAGTCTGGGGGATCTCAATCTTCATCGAGTCACCAGACTTGAACTCCTCGTCGTTCTCGTTGCAGATGACAATGGGCTTACCGCCACGGGCAGCAACCTGCTGGTAAGCGTTGAGCGACTTCTTGAAGAGGCTATCGCGGGTAAGAATCATGATGATGGGGAGGTTCTCGTCGACCAGGGCGAGGACACCGTGCTTCAGCTCACCAGACATGACGGCCTCGCAGTGAAGGTAAGAAATCTCCTTGATCTTGAGGGCACCCTCAAGGGCAGTGGAGAACTGCGAACCACGACCAAGCAGAAGCAGAGACTTCTGGTCCTTGAAGACGCGGGCGCACAGGTCCTTGATAGCAGCATCTTGGGTAAGAATAGACTGGATCTGAGCAGAGATGTTTGAAAGACCCAGCATGATCTCCTCACGGCGCTGGGCCTTGGAAGCGCGGTCCTCGGACAGAGACAGAGCGAACATGACCATGGCGATGAACTGGGAAGTGTAGGCCTTGGTGGAGGCGACACCGATCTCAGGACCAGCGTTGATGTGGACACCGCAGTGGGTGAGGAGAGAGATGGAAGAACCGACAACGTTGACAACACCAACGGTCAGGGCGCCACGCTCCAAGCAGTAGCGGAGAGCCATCAAAGAATCAGCGGTCTCACCAGACTGAGAAACGAACACGCAAGTGTCGTCACGGAAGACAGGAGCCTGACGATCGAGGAAATCAGAGGCAAGCTCGACCGAGATAGGGATCTCAGCCAGCTCCTCGAAGACACCACGAACAGCCATGCAGGAGTGGTAAGAAGTACCGCAAGCAATGAAGATGATGCGACGGCAACGACGGATAGTAGAAATGTAAGAACGAAGACCACCAAGGGTGACAGTCTTGTTGACAGCGTCGAGACGACCACGCATGGTGTTGATGACGGACTCGGGCTGCTCGAAAATCTCCTTCTGCATGAAGTGGTCGAACTTACCCTTCATGATCTCCTGGAGCTCAAGCTCGAGGGTCTGGATGGAACGAACGTTGGACGAGCCGTCGTTCTTCTTGAGACGGTGGATGTTGAGGGAACCCTCGTGAATGTGGGCAATGTCATCATCCTCCAGGTACATGACCTTCTTGGTGTGCTCAACAATGGCCGAAGGGTCCGAGGACAGGAAGAACTCGGTGGGCATGGGCATACCATCATCAGTCATGAAGGCACGGGACTGAGAGCGGTGGAGGAGAGACTTGTCGGGGGAAGCCAGAAGACCGGCGGGGGTGAGAAGCGAGCCAGTCGACTTCTTCATGGCGGCGTTCTGGGAGGCAGTCTCGGCAGGGAGAGGTCTGTTGTCATCGGCGTACTCGACATCGACGAAGTCAACCTTCATGCGGCGAGAGGTCTTGACACCAATAACGAGAGGAGAACCCTTGCGAGCAGCGATGACCTCGTGGGGGTAGTGAACAGACTTGATCAAAAGACCGTAGGCACCCTCAAGCTCCTGGATAACGGCCTTGGCCAGATCGGTGAAGCCAATGGTTGGGTGCTGGTCGTAAATGTACTTGGCCAGCTTGGCAATGCACTCAGTGTCGGTGTCGGTCTCGAAGGGGAAACCCTTGCTCTCAAGGAGAGTCTTCAACTCCTTGTAGTTGGTAATGATACCATTGTGAACGATAGCGAACTCCCAGTTGGCGTCAGAGCTGTGTAACACAAAAGTTAGTACTTGCCAACTAAGTTTATAAGTATGCTTCAATCTTACCGGTGGGGGTGGCAGTTGACGCGCGAAGGAGGGCCGTGAGTAGCCCAGCGAGTGTGGGCAATACCGGCGTGAGAGTCAAAGACCTTGGTGAGATCGGGCTTCTCTTCATCAATGAGCTGCTTGAGCTTGGCGACCTTGCCAACCTCCTTGAAGGCAAAGACCTCGTTCTTCTTGTCACCATCGACAGCGAGACCAGCCGAGTCGTAACCACGGTACTCCAGACGGGAAAGACCTATACATCACAAAGAATAACTCGTTAGAAACATATTCAGTAATGGTAGAGGAAGCGCATTCACCAAAAAAGGCTAGACTTACCGTTGACAAGAGTGTCGAGAATGTACTTGCGGTCCTTCTCGACCAGGTAGTTGACGTAACCAAAGATACCACTATAATCCACCAAGAAAGTAGTTAGTTACACGTTCAGATAGGCACATGAGACTCTATCCCAAAGACAAGGCTGGCTGGCTAGAAGGCGGGCCAAACCGAGCGGGATAGAGTCAACAGACACGGTGCTGGAACACTGGGTACAACTCACCACATTGCGAATTATCTGAAAGCGTTAGGGTGGTAAAACGAATGACAAAATATGCAAAATATGAAAAAAAGAAGAGAAGAAAAGAGAAAATGCGACGGACTCGGAGGACAAAAGACTATCGCGGGAAATATAACGTGACGAGAAATAAAGGAGAGCTTCTTCAGCGTATTCCTGGGTGGGAAGGAAGTAGGAGCTCAGACGGCCGGGTGGGGTATGCAAGTCGCAGGGAAGGAAGGAAGCAAGCAACAAGGAGCAAGAGCTTCGGGTATGGAAGGGGGGTATCACAACAAGGAAAGAAGGTCTGCTTTTGGTGCAGAGAAGACGAACAGAGCGGGTAGTTTTTTGGGGGGTAAACGGGACAGTAACTGGGTAATCTGTCTGGATATATGAGAGTAACAAGAAGTATATGAGACGAGTCTATAAAAGAAACAAGAACAGGACGATTGGATGATGAAGAGACGGGCAAGAACGAACAGTTGAAAACGGGGAGGGGTACTCCGGGCCTATATATATATAAATCGGGAAACAACAAACTGGTTACATATAACATGCACGACAGGGGACAACAACCGTTGGAGGGGCACCATGCAAACAGCTTAAGAGCTTGACGAACAGGGCCTCTCTGAACCTGTCACGCCGGGCATCTTGTGGCCGTGTTGATACTAGAAGGGGGTGGGTTTGTCTTCGATACACGTACTGCGGACGGGCATAGCGCTAAACGGCTATTTTGGGGCGTACTAGGAGACAAGAACGAGCGAGAAGAGGGGCGGGGAGGGGTCGAGGGAGACCATGGTGGCTTGTCCCCCTCGCTTCGGAGCCATTAACAAGCCGTGCTCGCGGACTGCTGGGTGGTTGGCCAAGTTTTGTTTTGTTTTGTAGTAGTGAACGGCCGGACAAACTACAGTTGCCCGTGTTTTTTTTTTGCGCGACTTGGCCTCACAAGAAGTGGGGTTCCAAAAAGGTGTAAGCTGTTAGGCCCAAAAAGACAAACTAGGGGCTGATGGATCCCAAGGAGCCAACATCAAAACCCGCCGCCTCAAGGGCCAACGCCACTGTCCCAGATCAGGGAGGACTAGTATTATACAGTTATCAAGTGGTACACATATACGAACTATTGTGGCAATACATACGCTTCAAGGTTGCCAGACCTGACGATGACAATGACGAAGAAGAAGATATATGTACCAGACTAGTAATAAAGCCCCTTTTACTCTATATACTAGAGACACATTGACGGTTTACAAGACTTTACATACAATGTATACCAATAAAATCAAAGGAGGAGGCGTCTCCATAGTCGCATAAGTTCGTCAAGTTGGCGTTGTATTAGGAAAGCCATACAGAAACGCCCGTCAGCCTAGTTCTACATCCCTTCACCCCACCAAGATTCGCCCAGAACGAAAATTCCGTCATAGTCCTCGTTTCGTCGGTTCCGTTCCCATCGCATCCCGTGTGTGTAAACACCCGTCTTTCTTTCTTGATACCCCGTGTTGCTGTTCTCATACACACACACACACACACACACACACACACAAGTTTTAAGCCCCTCCCTCGATAAAATCATCAATAAATTCATATCCATATATTCATCCGTAACCCCAGCCGCAAATCCAGGTAACTACTCCCCCCCTCGTTCGCTCAAATGACCTCCCTGGCCAACAGTAACAAAAAAAACAACCACCACAAGTGCCACTGACCCAAGAATTAGCAAGTCTTTGGGGTGGAGGAGAAAGCGGGGTGGAGCCCACATAGACCACCGTTAGTCAAGGTGGCACTGAAGAAGGCGCAGTTCAGGGACGCCCTGTTTATTTTTCTTTCTAATTCTGTCCATCCTCCATGGAAGGTCTAAAAATCAACGAGAACTTCCCAGAGGGATCAGAAAGGCCCGCTTGTTCAGCGACAGGAATAGAACAGGAATGGCTTCAAATGTTTAGCTCCCTTTCCCAATACTTCGTATTCCATCTAAGTTATAACCCTATCTTTGCCCTAAAGGATCGCGAGTCTAAACTTGTTGTCCTATCATTTCACAAAAGTAGCAAGTGCATTTGAATACAGAACACGATCTTGGCAATTACGTCTAGTGTTTTTTGGACTAAAGTTGTTTCCAATGGGATAAGTCGGGAATATCGGAATGACGACAAGATTTTCACTTTGGCTGAAGATGGAACCACAAATATACGAATGGCTTGCTGCTACAACAGGGGGAGGCAATGCAGTGGTGTTTTGTGACTTTAGGTCGAGTTTCACACGCCCTAACATAGACTGACTACGCCCTTGAGGGACGATCATTAACTTATAAGTTTGTTAATGGGAGTCAGTGCATCAACAATAGAGGACATGTACATCTGGCTGAACCACCAGAACAAGTAAATAAGCCAAGCTACTCATGGTGCATCACCAGTCTACAATCAATATGGTGAGACAAGTTTCCCTAGGCTGTCTCTACGCCATGTAAAAGCGGTGCGGCGGCGGCAAGACCCACCAAATAACAAGGCGTGGGTCGGTGGGTATTCCCCCGTTTCTCTACTTCCTGGACAAAGCAACCCATTCACATTGAAAAGTAAGCCCATGTGTTCTCTGACAACTTGTTCTGTATGCTTCCATGTACAATTCCATATATGTCCCGGCAGGCGGGGAGGTCGAGGGTGTACAAGGAATGTTGCCGGGTTAGTCCAGCCCTTGCCCCACCAAATAACCAATATGCACAACACAAAGACAGATAGACAGAGACTTAGCAATTTGTAGCTCCAGTGGTGCACCAGATCACGGCAGATGAAGACGGTGGTGTGGGTCATTGTGCAGACACACCAAGACTGGCGGTCGGCTTCATTAGCCAGTCACTACATCAATACCAAGAAAAACGTAAAAAGGGGGACTAACATACATCCACAATATCGTCAACCAAAGTCGGTGAGGAAGACAAAAATTGAGCTTAGTGTTCCTTCCTGGTCGTGATATATATTAGGGTTTATTTAGGGTATTATAAGTGGATATATAACACCCGGGACATATGATGGACGACAGTTGTATGAAACAGTTTTGGGCAATACCGCAGACTGGTGTGGCAGCATACATATAAGTGTTAGTTTCATATGGCACGTCCGAAACCCAACCGACAGCCATTTCTCCCGTATAGAAGTCGACAGTTTGTTTTTTCCGCTACGAGTGTTTAATCAGTGGCCCATGTGTCTTTCACTCTAGACGATGTGAATCCATACGAACAAATAAAGATCCAGCTGATTTTCCAAGCTATCAAAATACACACTATCCTCTGTCAGATGCACCTTTGCAGTCAAGTTCCAAAAATCCCCAGAACCCACCACGCCAATCCGCAATCCCACAGCTAAAAACAGAAATTCCACCAAACTAAGCCACCCCGTCCCATCCAGGATCAAGAGAGGCAAGGAGGAAGAAGAAGAAAAAAATGAAGTCACAAACTCTGATGTCATGTCCTTCCACATACACCCCACAGACCACAATCCACCCCCCAAAGTCTTCTGTGCCGGCCCCTCTTCTCTCTAAACTCCCTTCACCATGACAACCAAAACACAAAGTTTCCTTCAAGGTGGAGTTAACCCCTATGTATGTTTCTAATAAGGGTTGCAACCATCCGAAAGAAGCCATAAACTCAGCTTCCAAATAAAGGAACCTCATCTCTAAGAAAGAGGTCGACCAGAGCACGAAAAAAAAGGGACCGCACTAGAAACCAAAGAAGCAAGAGATCCGAAGACAACTAACAGCCTCGTTTCTTCGTTCATTCCGCACCAATAAAAACGCCGTGACCAGGAGCAAAGAAAAAAAAATGCGAACGACGAGGCTGTGTTGAGGGTTCCCGCCAATTCAATTCCACCAATGTGGCGACCAGAGCCACCTGCTCCCTTTCAGGCTAGGTTAACTCCGTTGTAGTTTCTATTCTTGGATACAAACCTGGCATCTACCGTGATTTTGACAGGCTTGACTCCATGATGAGAAGACAATGAATGTCGTTTTTAGGGCGTGTGCTGAACTACATGTGTATGTAGGTACATGCCATGGTTATCAATGACATCAGCAGGGTCACTGTTTACCTCAAAGCACTTCCGTGCATACGAACATTCAGATAAGATCCATGCTCTATACCAGCCTTTTACATACATACAATAGAAATCACCATTTCCCCTATACATACTCTCAGACACAGCCTCTGATATTTCCATCCCTTTGAAAATAAAGAAACAATACATCGCATCATCGGCTAGTTTTTTCCCGATATCTCCAGCCCACATAATATTCATTACACCCTTGTGGATAGTCTATTGGCTCGGCCACATAAGCAATCTATCATGAAGTGTCCAAACATGACAACACAAAACGCCCATAGTAACGCCATTTAACTCCTCATCTCACACACAAACACCATATTCACTGACAAGTAATACTCGGTAACAAAACAAATGCTATGATGCTCTAAACAACAACCGATACCCCACCTAAAACTACCCAATCACACACGTAGCTTACAGCTTCTGGTACTCCAGCTTACCCTCCAGCTTCTTCGCTTCGGCAACCTTGCGAACAGCACGTGCAAAGTCGTCTTGCTGGATAGCTTCACGGTCCGCCTTGAGTGCAAAGAGACCCCTAAACATAAAAAAAGTTAGCATGTGAATCTTACTTCTTGTCACACCGGCACGTCAGACTTACGCCTCTGTCACTACGTTGCGCAAATCAGCACCGTTTAACCCGTCACTCATCTTGACAACACTCTCAAAGTCAATCTCGCCATCAATCACCACACTAGCCGAGTGAATCTTGAGAATCTCCAACCGACCAACCTCGTTGGGCAGAGCAATCTCAATCTTACGGTCTAGACGACCAGCACGCAAAAGCGCAGGATCTAACGTATCCGGTCTGTTGGTGGCCATGATAATCTTGGTCTTGCCCAGGTAATCGAAACCGTCAAGCTGGTTCAACAGCTCCATTAGTGTACGCTGGATCTCACGATCAGCACTGGTACCTTCTGAGAAACGACGACCACCAATGGCATCGATTTCATCCATGAAGATGATACACGGCTCATGTTCTCTGGCATATCCAAACATTTCGCGGATAAGACGGGCCGATTCACCAATGTACTTGTCGACAATAGCCGAAGAAACGACTAAATAGAGTTAGTGTATCTTGTTTTATACCACACAATAGAAATGTCTCACCTTTGAGGAAGTTGGTCTCCAGACTACTTGCTACTGCTCTAGCCAAAAGGGTCTTACCGGTACCTGGAGGACCGTACAATAACACACCCTTCGGTGGCTTAATACCGACTCTGATGAAGAGCTCAGGGTTCTTCAATGGCAGTTCAATGACCTCACGCAGCTCACGAATCTGGTCGTTCAAACCACCAATACCAGCAAAGCTGACTTGGCCAGGGTCCTCCAAGGACATGTTGTAAACGAGAGGATCGACTTCACGGGGAAGCATGCGCATGATGGTAAGAGTAGTCATGTCAAGAGCTACACGAGTGCCCTGCTTGAGCTTAGTTTTGTCGACCTTGGATCTGCACCCAACAACGTATCTGGGACCGGAGGAGGCCTTGACGATGACTATAGACAGTTCATGTTAGCAATTGGCCTTGTATATGATAGTAGACTCTCCCACTTACATCTCTCATCATCCAACTGCTTAAGGACTTCACCAATGATCTGACCAACACTCTGCAGGGCCTTAATGCTATCCTCCGTCCGGTTATACTCCTTGACCATGTCCTTGATCTCCAAACGGAGGTTCTTGAGCTTCGCCTCCCACCCCCGGGACTCAATGAGCTTTGCGCGGTACGCATTGAGCGCGTCTTCCCGTTCAGAGTCGGACATTGTTTATGTAGCGGGGTTGTTGTCGGTAGTTGGTTAGGTTGATGGAGGGGTCGCGAGTTTGTTGGTAAACGGCCGGGTTGCTAAGCCTGTCAATGTCGAACAGCAACTGAAAATAAATTAGTTTGGGATTTCCAAATAATTAGCCTAGATCTGTCAGATCTAGTGCAATCGTATTATAAGTGATTTGGTGGTGATGTAGAGCTAGCGAGGCTGACTGTGCACGACTACTCCCGATGATGTAGCTGTAAACCGTGACCTAGCTCCCAACCCACGCTAGCGATTACCTCAGCTCACTGCAGCCTTGACGTGGGTTGTCGCAAGCAATAACCCTTTATGGATGCCGGTATATTAGGGTTGGTATAAGATATGTATCATGAGATTTACAGAAGCTTCACGTGCAGATTGTAGTCTTTATTGACTCAAGCACACTAGAAATGACAGTAAGAAAGTGGACAGTCTATATTCTAACTTTTTCCATCTTCCCAAGCATATCCCAAGTCACCAGATCCTCCCCCCACACCACCATCCCGGGAAACCCACTTCATTCATAAATTAGTTTACATTGTCTACCTTCAATAATGACAAGAACCAGCAACGTGGCGCAGTGGAAGCGCGCCGGGCTCATAACCCGGAGGTCCCTCGATCGAAACGAGGCGTTGCTATCTCTTCTTCTTTTTTTTCATTCCCCCAATGACTCACACATCCCAAACCTCTCACTTATAAATTATCAGTGTAACTTATTTTTTTGTTCTTGTTATGTCCTTTCCCAACCTAGTAGTGCTTATGTAATCTCAATAACCCAAGTAACCAACCGGGCAACTCCTTTGCTTATCCTGTCTAAGTCGTCTTAGTCGTGTAACACACAACCCACGCCATAACTTCCTGTCTCACAACAGGGGAACTCGCTAATGGCGATCGATTTACATGCGTGAGAGACGGCCAGTAGCGGAGATGGGAAGGGTATCTTGTTCGCCGTCTCTAGGGACGGTGATAGTAGCCTTGACCGCGCCGATATCTTGTAAGTTCCGGGCATGATTAAACATTTCGAAAGCCGTGGCAATCAGCTCGCCCGCTTCCAAACGGGTTCTACCCACCAGTCCAGCCGCAAGAAGTGCCTCCGTCTCTTCAATCCAATCCTGCGTCTTTCTGAATTCCACCTGTTCGCGACATAACCGTTCCGGAAGACCCTGCCCATTAACGAGAGCCAGGATCCCCGCGAGCGTGGTATTCGCGGCGCCAAGAAGGGTGATGAGTAGAGCGTGTTGCGCGGCGTTCGGCCCGAGAGCTGTAAGGACGGCGCCGAAGATGATCTGGGCGACGTGGCAGAGGTTTATGAGGATTTTGACGGTGGCGAGTTGGCGGGAGCGACGGAGACTTTGGGAGGTGACGATTTTGTAGATTCCGGTGGCTTTGCGACGGCATTGGGAGACGTTGCAGGTTTCGTTGGGCGCGAGGTGCGGGTTGATACCGAGGGCGGTTCGGTACATGGTTAGGTTGGCGGCGATGGAGGCGGGGGAGGAGTTCTCGGAGAGAGGGGGGAGGATGGTTTG